>JARHVA010002971.1:347500-582500 GCA_037957365.1 Torreya grandis
TCTCCCACACTCAACAAGAAATTTTTGGAAAAATTTATTCACAAAGGTTTTATATGGATTTTTTTTTCTAATTCATATAGTTTCTACATCAATTTGTGTTTTCAAAAAAATTAAACTCCTTACTAGTTATACAATATGGTGATTTACCATTGGCACCATTTTTGGTCTTCAGTACTCGACACTGTAAGATTTATTTATAAGCATTATAAATTTTATGTGAAATAATTTAAAGGGTATTATACATTTTGTGTTGAATCAACATAGATTTTATTTTTAATCAATACATTTCATAGTTTCATTGTTATCCATTTGACCAAACTAATTATCCTAGCCCTACAAGTTTATCTACATTTTTATATGGTCAGTAATTATTTGGTTGTATTCATGATTTATTTTTTAGTGATGTATAACCCATCCACCATATTTTTAACATCCAAAAATTATATTTAGTCTTCCACCTTGACCTTAAACTATCCACCTAGCCATTATATTTAACTTTGAAAACTCATTGAGGTATACCCAAACACCCTCATATCTTGGTTTCTTATGAATGCACAAAGATTCATTGTCTTGGGCATAGATCAATCTACCATCCAAATCAATTTCCTTATAGCCACTATTCAACACTCCATTTTTCTCACCATTTGGTTCCTATTGACACATATTTGTGGCTTTTGGTAGCCTTCATGGCCTTCCCTCTCCATTCATTATCATTTGAATAATCCTTATATCTCATTGTCATCCAACTAATCCTCATCCTTTGATATAGGGGATATGATGTACTATTTTTAAATTTATTTGATAAAAAATTTCCCTCACCATTTGTGGTGAGCTCAAACCATTATTCCTTGCACTTCAAAGTGGAAGAAACAACTATGAAATGGTCTTCCTCCTAGATTGTCACCAATTGCCAAACAATTTTCCACCATTCACCAATTGTTGGATAACACAACACCCTATAATGGTAAACCATTTTCAACTTTAACTAGCCTCCACATTGTTAGTTATATTCCACCAATAACACATCCAACATTTCTCCTCACTAAACTCAGTGGCTTTATAACTTTTACAATAATATATTTGAAAAAAAACCAATAAATCCACAAGTTTGAAAATAAATATTAATTTTTACAAATATATTTTTAAATTGGTCATTACCCAACCAATAGATTCATTTTTTATAAGACTTAGTCTTGAGGCGAGCTATAGGATTCAAACCCTAAAAAAACTTTGCAAAATCCCAATTATCCTTATTTAAAATTATTTTAATAATAAAATTTTCAAAAGGGATATTTTACTTATAAGTGGGGATTTATTTTTAAGTGGTTGAATATTAAAATTGGTGTCTAATGTTATAAGCTAGATTAAATTTAATTTTAAATAGGTGATGCATATTTTTATGAGGTAAAATTTTAAAGAGAGGTTATTTTTTCATCAAAAGACATTAAATTGTAATGGGGTATTTTTTAATCACAAGACAATTTTTGAAAAGAGGTAATTATTATTTATTCTTAAATGTATATTAATTATTTTCTTTGAATTATTCCTTATCCATGAAAACCACATTATTGGTGCACCTATTTACATTTTAAATGCCCAAACCTTTATTTTTCTCTAACCTCTTATCAAACCTATACCTAATTGTGTTTTTCCACATCAACTCCTAGTTTTAGGGGTAACACCTCCACCCATACTCGATTCATCATGATATTTTACCATGTGATCCATTTTTTTTGTAGCTTGTTAGTTTAAAGTTGCATAACAAAAAGGGGTAAAATGTAGACACTAAAAAATTGTACACGTACAATTCTAGATGTAGAATTTAATAGGCCCAATCTAGGTCCCATATAACCATTTTTAACCATTATCCCAACCCCTCTTAACCTATTCCAATTCACTATTAAAAATCACTATTCACTATGGAACCCACTGTCACTATTCATGGTGACATGACATGATGACATGGCAAGTGACTTAATAGTGACATGGCAAGTGATATGGAAAGTGACATGGCCTGAAAGTGAGGTTAATTGAACTGGGACATCATTCCCCACTTTGGACCCTCATCTAAGTTGCCTAATGACATCATTAAACATCACAACAGTCCCCAATTTTAAGTATGGTGAATTTATCTATCAGGGGGCCATCATTCAACATCATCCTTTGTCTTCATGCATGAAATTGGTACCAAAGTATGTGGGAACATCCTTAAGTACTTATAATTAAAAAAAATGTGGTTAAAAGTATTATTTACTCATTTGTGTCCATGTTCATGACCCCCAACCAATTTTGGACTCTTTAGCAAGGTGGGCAACAAACCAACCAAGTGGAATACCTATTAGCTATATTGTAATCTCACACCCTTGTCTTTCATGACCAGTTATGAGACCACTTGGAAAATGGTGCCATATTTTATTGGGTACCTCCTTATGTACTTAGAAAAAAATATAAAAAGGTGATGAAAAGTCTTTTGGACTCATTTGGGTCCATGTGAATGATTCCCACTCCATTTTAGACTCTTTAGCAAGGTGGGAGAAAAAAAAATCAAGTGGGATACCTATTAACTAAGTGAGAATATAAAATGCTTGTATTTCATGACAAATTATGATACAACTTGGAAAATGGCACCATATTTTACTATTTCTCTCCTTTGTCATGTTTCCCAACATAAAAGGCTATAAATATGACCCTGCCCCTTCTCCCATGGATGAAGTTGATTTTTGGTTAAGGAATTCATCTTGAAGGTTATCTAATTTTTCAATACACCACTCATATTAAAGAATAATATAATTAAGAAATGAAACTCTATTGAAATCATCACAAATCATCATCAACAACATCAACTTCATCAACATCTTCAACCCACTTCTTTAGGTAATATTTGTTTTTTATTATTTAATTTTGATTTATTTTTTCCCTTTGGCCTTCTCTTATCTTGTCATATTAATATATATGACTCCATTTACCATTTTCATTTGTTCCTTTATCCATTTACTCTCTTTTTAATCTTCATCTCAATCCTTTTTACCTTTTTTCCTTAATATCCTCCTAACCATTTATCCCCTTCACCCTGTTACCCTCTTAACCACTTATCTCTATGGCTTATTACCATATTCCATTTGCCTTCTTACCATCATTTACCCATTTAAAAAAATTTAAATCTACCATACCCAACTAAAATATAATTTTGACCCTTATTAAATTACCAAACCAAAACCACAAACTTGTTATTGACTAAATTTTAAGCATTAGTTTCTTTTATTTAGTCATTGTTTTAGCAATGCATGTAACTTCTTTGTTTTAATT
Source organism: Torreya grandis (assembly GCA_037957365.1). Taxonomy (NCBI): domain Eukaryota; kingdom Viridiplantae; phylum Streptophyta; class Pinopsida; order Cupressales; family Taxaceae; genus Torreya; species Torreya grandis. Next base: position 350,807 of record JARHVA010002971.1, read on the forward strand.
TTATTTATTTTTAGTTATTTTTTTATTTTAGTTTTATTTTGATTTTATTTATTTAAATTTATTTAATTTTTATTTATAAGGTTAAGTTTCTAATGTAGGTGGATTGACAGCCTCCTAAACAGCTTTCACTTCTAGGATCTAGCTCACGCTAGGCAATCCACCCATCTACTTGTATAATAAATAAGTGTGTTTAAATTTTATTATTATTTTTAGGTATTTTTCCATAGATAAATAATATTTATCACAAATAATGGAATTCAATGGGAACATGGAAACTAGGTATTCTTCTACAAACCCGTTAACTAGTTTCTTTCTTTTGAAAACTAAGAAAAGCCAAAAACAAAAAAAATTGATAGAAACATTTTGGCATGCCCGGTGGGACCCTTGATTTTTATTGGGTTCATATATTTTTTATGAAATTTAGTTTCATTATTAAAATATCATTTAGTTTCAAATTTCATTTCTAAAATTTAAACATTCTTTTCTTGTTTTCAAAAACACAATTTTTAGTCTCTTTTTCTTTCTAAAAATTGGATAATAAAAAAATAAATAAAGTTTCATTATTTTTATTTATTACATTTTTAAAATCAAAAATATCATTCATCCTAGAATTAGGATTATATTTTCATGTTTCATTTAGATGCATTTTGGTTTTTTTTGTTTTCATTGAAAATAAATCAAAAAATTATTTTTGGGTTAAAATTAACTACATACATTGTTTACTTGCTTGACTTAGTTCACATAGATTAATTAAATAAAATGAAATTAATTATAGAACCAAAAATTTTACAAAAACCAAACCAATTGCACAATAAACACATCAAGTATACTTGAAATAAGGCCTACCTAGTATTTCATCACCTAGTGGATCACCTTACCCTTTCTTGATTATCTTGTTTGGATTTAATCATCGAGGGGATAACTAACTCAGTTATTTGGATGAGTATAAGATTTGGTAATTAGTATATTGGCTAAATATCCATACTAGCCATGGGATTTTGATGTGAGGTGAGTAAGCCCCAAGTACCAAGCCACATACTTAATCCAATCTACACTTTTTTTAGCATCTAAATGCAACCCAAAACCAAACATAAACTTCCTTTCTAGGACCTATTCAAGACAATTTCCTCTCCGCACTTTTCTAAAGCATAAGCCAAAAGAGATATAGAAAATAATCCTATGGCTTAATGCACTCTTAGTGAATACATTATTTTCCTTGAATCTTCTTTGATTACTCTTTGTTTTGAGGTGTGAGAACATATCATTCCTTTCCTATTTTCTCGTATGGTTCTTACTCACCAACAAAGGAGGGACCTTGAGGAACAAAACTCACCACCAAATCAACCAAACTCTTCCACATTTGCATCCATGGAACACATTTATGAACCCATGGACTCCCCTCACTCTTTGAGAATTCCTACTTAGATAGTCCAAAGAGATATGGATTTTGCCTCTTTCTTTAACAACAATCATGCATCCTTAAAACATTACCTTATAACTATGTCTTACCAACTCCTAGTTCTGACCCCACCTATAGATCCACCTTATGAAATGCCTCTTCCCCATCTCCACTACCATGGGTACTACTCAAAATTTATTTATTCAAGCCTTATTATCAATCAATAACCCCCTTAAAACTACCATTCAAAACCAACCAACCCAAACCACCACTACTCTTATACCTCCTACCAACCTCTCCTTTGCAATAGGAGTGCCTACCTCTAACACTACCCATATTCTTCTAGTTACCTCTAATATATCAAACACTAATCCACTTAAAATACTTATGGTTTCCATACCTTCTATGTTACCATCGATTAGTAAAAGGGTCACCACCCTTCCATCAGCCACCAACCCAACTACCACTCCTACCCAACAAGCAACTTTTAGTTATCCATATAACCCATAAGGGCACATGTCTGATACCTAAACACCTACCTATACCCAAAAATTTACATCCACATACTAATATGTATCTTCTACCTAACCATTAGCATCCACATACCAATATGTGGAAACCTCTCAAGCTTCTACCCACTATCAACATGTTTATCAACCACCACCACCACAATATACATCTTACAACCTTCTAGGTGCTCAACCCCAAGTAGACTTCAAGAAGATGATCATGGAAAAGATGATCACCTTAGAGTCATCCATATTAGGTGCTCACAATATCCTATCCTATGAACAAATTTTCTTTGAGCCCATCCATCCATCCATACCCATTAAGCCATATCCTCCCCAATGGGAACCTCCCAAGTTCTCTAAATTTTAAAATAAGGAGGATACCCAACAACACCTTAGGGAATTTATGCATGATCATTATCTCATCACCTGCAATGATTCCCTTCTTCTTTGCACTTTCCCAATGTCTCTAGTTGGCCTGATCTTAGATTGATATAGTGCCTTACCCAAGCATTCCATCTTCTCCTTCACCCAATTAGCCTAAAACTTCTTGGATCACTTTTCAATCAATGTATCCAAAAAAAATTCTATTACCAACCTCTACTCCATCTGAAAATTTTAAAATTAATCTATTGATGTTTATGTGGCTCATTAGAGGAGCCTAATTAACCAAATTTTGTTTTATTTGCATAAAGTTGAACTTATAGATCTCTTTGCTCAGGCATGTGCCAAAAATATCTCATCAACATTATGTGTCTAAAGATTCTAGACCTTTGATGAAGCTTTTACCATGGATTTTAAACTATAAAACTAAGCCATTGATGAAGGAAATCTTAAACTCAAAAACAAGAACTCAACCTATAAAACCAATGAGGCTTCTTCCTCCAAGGTAAGAAACTATCCCAATACCAACACTAATAATAAAGGAACCACAAACGATATTGTCCTAAAATCCACACCTCCACCATCTACCAACTAACAAAACTTGAGGAACCAAACCTCCAACTCTTCTAATTATTCAAACTAAAACCTAAGGAACCAAACTTGGAATAATAAGAAGCAATTAACTCCACTTGGGAAACCCTATTCTTATATTTTGTAAATTTTATTAAAATCTAATATCATCCAAATTACATCAACTAAATAACCCTAATAGTTTGATGCTTCTTTCCCTATGCTAGGTTTGTATAACGAGAATAACCATTGTGACTTTTATCGAGTCATAAGACATGATATAAAAAGGTGTAATAATTTCAAATACCTTATACAATCCCTCACTGACAATGGGGAAGCTTACATTGGAAAACCCCAATGCACCACCCAACCAAGACCTTGACATATTTAGGCAACCTTTTCCAAACCATGCTCCTACCAAAAATGAGAGTAAAAACACTGAGTTCTCTCTTGATACCCATACCGTTAACATGGTTCTTGACACACTCACTAATAAAGAACCAACTCACAATTATACCAATCCCTCTCTGCTTATTGAAGTAATAGAGTTACTTTATACCCTTTTATAAACCAAAGCCATGGAAGTACCTCTCCCTCCTTCCTCATTAATTAAGGTATTAGAATTAACAACTTCCCCTTTGACTAACACACTAGACCACACACCCATTTTACCTTCCTCACCAATTACCATGCAATTAAACCCTCCCAAAGAAATCATTCTTGAGAAGGAAATTCCCCAATCTAATCTTCCCATAGAAGAGCCATCTATCCCAACCTTGCATCCTTTGATTGAGGAAGAGGAAAAGGTTACCATCCCTATGTCTCCACCTAGCAGACTATCTTTTATATCCACCATTCAGGGAATCAAACCTTTCTCAAAACTAGTGCAAAAATTAGAATTTGTCCCCAACCCCAACAGGGATTGAGCCACCTTTTGGAAATAATTAGGTCTCTTTTATGTTACAAAACTAGAACCTCCAACCCCCTTTTTTTTTGAATAACCTAGCACTTCTAATAACCAACCAATCAAAACCTCCACCCAACTAACCAAAACCTCCACCAAACTAACCAACCCTTAACAACCTAATCTAACCAAGACCTTAGTAACCAAACCCACTTCAAAACCAAAAACCAAAACAACCAAAGAGGTAAAACCACCCAAAGTCACAAATCCTTGAATTTTACCTCCCTCAACCTTGCCCTCAATTTTGGGTCCTCATCCCTCTACCTTAAGCATGAAGCCTATTATTTTTATAAAAACCCTACCACCTCTTGTGGTTACACCTTTAGACTTGCTTTCTAATGCACCTTTTTTTTACTACACTAGCAATACCTAAGTTGCCTACCTTGCCATATTCTAGCTCTATCTCTTCAACCATATTACCTAAACCAAAAACATCAACTAAGCATACCACCTTACCTAAGACACCTATCACCAAACAACCTTCTACCTTAACACCCAAACTAAAAACCACTAAACCTTTACCACCTTTAACTGAGTCTTACCTAACCATTATCCAAGAGTTATTTAAAACCTCTTCTTTGAGCTTACCACCCATCAAACCCTTTGACCCTTCACATCCCAAACCATCATAGTTCAATAAAAATTTGATTCTTTTCTACCATAGGACATCCAACCATGATACAAAGAATTACAAATATCTCCAAACTCTCATCAACCATAATTATGATGGGGATGATATATTAATAGATGAAATTCCTATGTCATTCATACTAACCCAAAAAATAACCATACCTACCCAACACTTACCCACTCCTCCACTCTCACCTAAGATTGAAGATGAGTCTGACCACTCTAGTACCTTAGCCTTTCCTTCTATGCATACTATCAATGTGGTCACTAGATCATAATAGAAAGATAAAGGGAAGGCTAAGGTGTCTATTCCTTATACTTAGCCCTCTTCAAAATCCCAAGGAAACCACAACCAACCATCTCCATATTAAAACAAACCCATGGTGTCTATCTTAGGTACCCCCCAATCTAACACTTCATAATCCAACCCATATACAATATAGATTTGGAAAGTTATCCTTAAACAACTTCACCAGACCTTGACAAAAATGAGATTGTATGAGTTGATTTATACTTCTCCCTATCACTGTTAAATACTCATAGATGCCTACAAATCCATCAAGGTTCAACCTAATGACCCTTAACCTCTACTCACCTTTGTTGGTGCCCTTCAAAATTCCAACCTTGTCACCTTTAATAATTCAAAAATACCTTTCATTCACCTTAAGGACCCAAATTCCCCACTCTTTATTACCACTTACATCAACAAAACCCATGTCAAACAGGTGATGATTGATGGGGGAGATACCATTAATATCATATCCTCTTATTATTAAAACCAAATCAACTTACCAAAAAATACCATGTTGGAATCCACAATGGTCCTCAAATCCTTTAATGACACTATGGCCATTACCTTGGGAACCATCATCCTTCACATCTATGTAAGACACTACACAATCCCTAAAATCTTCTATATTATGAAAGGAGAACTCCAACACAACATCTTATTGGGATGACCTTGGATTTAGTCTATATAATGTGTTCCCTCTACCCTCCATTGATGTATTAAGTTTGAGCATGAGGGCCAGGTCATCAATATCCAAGCAAACCCAAATACTTTCTCAACATGAAACATGACCTATCACCCCAATTATGTCCTCATACACCCATCCAATGCACCTTAAATAATTACACCCCAATTGTGATCCATTGATGAAACATCAACTAGCTCATCCATACCTTTTTCATAGATTCCTATAGAGGATCCCTTGCAATCTATGTTCCAATTATTCTCATTAAGGGAGTATTGACTTCTATCATTGTATTATTTCCCTACTCCTCAAGAATATGGGAACCTCAAACATGACCATTCCTATGACCTAACATCAAAACCATCATCCCTTTCAGTCCCCCCCAACCACCAAGTGAACTTCATTTATGGAGGACTTGATCGGCCACCTCTTGTTCCCACCACTACCTCTTCCATCTAACCATTCACCTTTGGCAATTTCTACCTTGACAAACCAACATTCACAAAATTATACCTTCATAGGTGTGCCTATAAGGGATTTGGCCTTGGTGGATATGAACAAGGACCTAATGAGATACATTTGATCAAAACCCGAAAAATATCATGAGTCATTTGGCCTTGGGTTTATACCACTTGAAGAACCCACCAATTTAACCAAACCTATTGACACCATCAAGGAATACATCCCTTCCACACCAACCCAACCTATTTTAAAGTATAAGGATTTTGACATCATTCATCCTAAATTATTTTTAGTCAATACTACTAGTTTGGGACCTATGACCTATCAAAAGGATGGCCAAACTAAAACTCTTCCTCTCATTTATCTCAAAATGGTAGAAAATGATTTTCCAACCATCAACACCATCCAACATCAATATGGTGATTTTATTCTCACCTACCTTAGTGTCATAGAGTCTTAAATCCATAAATCCCTTTCTCCTAAAACTTTAACCATGTTGAATGAATCCATCAAAGATATCAACTTAGGCACTCTAGACAACCCCTGCATTATCAAATTAGGACAATCACTAAATGTCAAAGAACTTCAAGACTTCTCCTCTTTCCTCCAAGACTACAACATAGCATTCACTTGGTATTATAGTGATATTACCAAGATTGACCACACCATTTCTACCAATCACATAGCCATTCATCATGATGCCAATCCTATTAAATAGAAACTTCAACACATACATCCTCACATAGCCCTTATCATCAAAAAATAGTTTTAATGTATCCTATTTTTAAACTTCATTCAACCCATTGACTACCCCCAATAGGTCTTGAATATCATACCTATCACCAAAGCCACTAGGGGTCTACACATTTGTGTGGACTTTCATGACCTTAACCTCAGCTACCCCAAGGATGATTTTCCTCTACCTATTACTGAGCAACTTGTTGATCTTATAGCTACCCACAAGATGTTATCTCTCATGGATGGGTTTTTGGGTTACAATTAGATCTTGATTGCTTTTAAAGATCAATGTAACACTACCTTTACTACCCTTTGGGGAAATTTTTACTACAAAGTCTTACCTTTTAGGTTAAAGGACACTGGTGCAACCTACCAGTGAGCCATGACCTACATCTTCTATGACCTCATCTAGACCATTATAGAAGACTATGTCGATGATCTCTTGGGAAAATCCAAATCTTGCAAAGATCATCTAAAATTTCTTGGTAGTATCTTTGAATGCCTAATCCATTTCCATGTTAGAATCAACCCAAAAAAATGTGTATTTAGGGACCCTTCAGGAAAGCTTCTTGGGTTTATCATCTCTCTTTAAAGAATTGAATTAGACCCTACCAAGGTCAAATAACTCTTAGAGATGCCCCCTCCTACCAACCTTAAGCAACTCTATAGCCTTTAGGGAAATCTTCAATTCATTTGCCATTTCATTTTCCATATTTTAAACTAGTACCAACCTTTCCATCACCTTTTAAGGAAGGATGTCTCTTTAAAATGGAATAACGATTGTCAAAAAGCATTTTGTTTTATGAAATAATACCTTTTGTCACCACCTATCCCCATCCCTCCTAAGGATTATGAACCCTTTTACCTATATATGTTTGCCACCAACCATTCCCTAGGGGTAATGTTAGTTCACTGAGATGGACAACACAAAGAATAAGCCATATACTACATTAGTTTCATGCTTGTAGAATATGAGACTCAGTATACCCATATCAAGAAACTATACTTAGCCTTGACTTTCATTGCCACCAAAATCCACCACTACCTTCTTAACCATAAACTTATGTCATAACCAACACTGACCCACTCAAGTAAAAGCATTCCAAGCCATACCAAAACTAGTGTATGGCCAAGTGGCTTATGCTCTTAGAAAATTTTGATTTTGAGTTCATTTATAAAAATTCAATTAAAGGTAAAGTCATTACCAACAAAATGGCTGAAAAACCTTTGACAAATCACCAACCTCTTCCTCTTGAATTTCCAAATGAATCCATTGCTACTCTTTCCCAAGAGGATAAAACATACTAAATTACTATTTTATTTGATGGGTCAAATTATCAACATGGTGGGGGAGATGTTATCATTTTTATCCCATTTTATGGTGAACCCCTTCTTCTATCCATCAAAATTTATTTTGAGGGCACCAACAATATGGTTGAGTATGAAGCCCTAATCATAAGCCTCCAAACTACTGTAGCCTTGGGAATTAAGATAATCAATGTCTTTTGTGATTTCTAACTTGTGGTTAACTAGGTAAATGGCTCCTATTAATGTAAGAATGATGTCTTACAAAAATAAAAAACTTTTAGTTGACAAACTCTTAGCATCATTCAAATGTTACCTATCTCAATTTATTTGTCGATCTACCAAAAATTTGCCAATACAATGGCTTTCCTTGCTTTCCACATCCCTTCTTAGCCTTCCAATTCCATAATATTTATCCCAATTCATGATTTTACCACACCCTCTTATAACCAATCTGACCTCTCTACCATTTATAGTGTAAAGAATCTCCATTTGACGTTTGGTATGACCAATTTTTTTACTACCTCAACCTAGGCATCATTCCTGCCAACCTCTCTAAGAACACTCAAATAACATTTGTTTAGAGTACCTCTCATTACACCATACTATGATTAATCCTTTAAAAACATGTTTTTGATGGTCTCCTTCTTTGTTTCCTACATAGCCATGAAGCATCCCATACCATCAAGGAAACACATGATGGGATTTGTAGGGGACACTTTAGTTATCTAGTAGTTTATAAATTTATATTTTGCCTTGGCTAATACTTGCCCACCCTCAACCAAGGCTATTGTGATTATGTAAAAAAATGTGTTAAATGTTAATAACATGCTAATTTACATCATGTGCCAGCTAATGACCTCTAGGTATCTAAAAACTTTTGGCCTTTTTCATAATGGGGGCTCAATCTCATTAGGGAAATAAACCCACATTCTTTCTAATAACATAGTTCATTCATGGTTTCTATGCTTCTGTAAGGGCTCATCCCCTGGTTTACCACCTTATATAATAAAAAACATAGTTCCATCATCATAGCCACTAAATATTTCACCAAGTGGGTAGAATCTATTACTCTTATCTTGACCAAAGTAGATAAGATTATCAACTTTATCAACCATCATATCATCTAATGCTTCGGTATTCCTTATAAGATCATCACCGATAATGGTAAATATTTAGAAAAAACAAGTCCAAGGTCTACGTGATGCCTTTAACATCAAGTTAAGATTTTCCTTGCCTTATCATCCATAATAAAATGGACAAGTGGAAGCCTCTAACAAAATGCTAACCAAATTCATCAACATTTTAGGTCAAGATTGGCACTTGCACATCTCATTAACTTTATGGTCCTATCACACTAGAATTTGAACATCTATGGGTTATACCCATTTCTCTTTAGTATTAAAAGTAGAAGTAGTCTTGCCTTTTCAAGTCCAAATTCCTTCTCTTCACATATATTTTCAAGATCTTATTTTTGAAGAAGATTATTGTTAGCACAATTTACCTCAATTTGAGCTACTTGATGAGCATCATTTAACATCCCTTAACAACTTTTGTATCTATAAAGAGCATTTCACATTTACTTATAAAAAGTAACTCAAACAATGGGACTTCAATATCAAAGACCTCATCCTAAAGGAAAACCAACATGTGACCAACATGGAGAAAAGTAAACGAGGCAAGTTTACTTTCAATTAGATTGGACCCTACATCATTACTTATAAGTATGGATCAAAATATTATCATTTTTCCTCTCTCAAAGGTAAACCAAAACATAATCCTCTCAATGCTTTGCACCTATACCCATTTATTATTAAATAAGCATCAAGTGCACTCCTTTTGTCTAACTTAAGCTCATCCCTTGATTATAAGATTTTAAACTTCACCCATCTTCCTCCTCTCCTTTTGAGGATAATTGTTTACAACATAGAACCATGTGATTCACTGTTATAGTCATATCCTAGTCCTAAATATGGGTACCATGGCTCTACCCATAGCATGGTTCTCATGCATACTTTTCATCTCTAAAAAGATGTAATCCCATGGTCATTGTCTCTCAAAACTACACCTCTTCACATATCATTAACCTTCTTGTGTTAATGTTTTTCCCTAATAATGGTAGACCTTTAAACCTAATTAGACTTTTTCATGTCTAAGAATATCACATCCAAAAAAAATTTAGATACCAAAAATATTACTTGGGTCAATATCTTAAGCATTATAGACTTTTCCTTTAAAGGATAACTACCCAAAAACAAAATAAAAATGCAAAATATAAGGTATACTACTCCCTTGAAGGAAAACTATCAAGAACATTAAACAAAGCCAATAAACTTAGACCACTCCCTCGAAGGATGGATAAGTTATCTTTGTCAAAACAAGAGAAATATATTGGAAGTTTCTTGCATCAATAATTTTCCCATATACAACAATAAAACAAAAGACACACTACCAAAATAAAAGATAAAACTGCAATTGGCTCTCAAACAACATAACAAATTGGAAGCCAAAATTGGATTTCACATGTAGACTCCCCACATTGATTAGTCTACATCTAGCATATGAAATGGACTTGTCTATTACCATTCTTAGGTCACCTATATAAGGGGAAAACTAAACCATAAAAGGTTACCATACACATCACCCATTATCCTTCATGCCACCTATTACCCATCTTCCCTATATACTATATATAAATTAGGGAATTTAGAGATTACTTAACACACTGTGATCAAAAAACTTATTTTATCAACTAATTCATGCTAATGTGAAGTACTCAAAAGGCTTATCTTCCTTGAGCCATTAAAAATTTAGGTTTTTCTTAATTTATCCTTGTCAACAAATAGGTATTATACCTCATTTCCTATTCTCTCATCATTGACGTCATGTATTCTATTAGACCCATGTCTCACAACTTTTTATCTAGTATGGTTATCTAGCTTACTTATGTGCCACCACTATCATACATAAAATAATTATAACCCTAACCATGAATAACATCGTAACAACATTAAATTCAAATACATATTTATGATCAATCAGCCCACCTTTTGGAGATACCTTTCTCTATAACCTCAACCTGTCTTTAATGCACACCCTTTCTTTGTAAACCTTCAACAAAACTAGAACATGTGGTCCATCAAATTGAGGCAACCCATTTGAGCACCACTCTTAAACCCTTATTGAACTACATTGGCCTAATTTCCATAGACTATGTAGGCATCACTTGACTTCTAGTGGTAACTCGACCACCAACAACTAATTACAATCCCCTTTTTCTTCTCATTTATTTCTATTGATAATAGTGCCCTATTATTTAGGGCATCTTATATCAAGTAAGCTTTGGATTTTTCCTAGCATACTTGTATTTTAACATCATCTAATACTTCCTCTTTATTTTTCCTCATTTTTGGGAGAACTACATTAGCCTGAGGTCCTTTTAGACTATGTAGGTAGTGTTCAATTACTGAGGTCAGCTTAGCCTCATCCCTTATTTTATTTTCCCTTCTCCCCTAAAATCTTTTTCTCCACTTTTATATCTACCTCTTAACCATCTCCCTTCCTCCATCTTGTCAATCTCTTTTAACCACATTTCCAACTTGTCAATCTCTTTTAACATAAGGGTTGATAGCCTTCCTCATCCACCTCTCTTCTCTCCCATAAAGCCACCATCTACCACACTTCATTGGCCTCCCAGTCACCTTTCCTTACACATGCTTTTTGTATTAATTCCCCACCCATTTTCTCCATTTTTATCTCTCTCTCCACTTATTACCAACCTTGCCCTCTATCTCCTTTCTCTTCTTTTGACATCCTCATCATTTCTCCTTGCCTTTGGTGATTTTTCATACCCTTTTCATCACTCTCTTTTCCTCACCAGTTCTATACCATCATGTTCTCTTTCACATTGATTGACACTTTTACCTCCTCTTCTTTCCTACCACCTTCTTACTACTCATCCACTACTTTTATACCACCTTCATTCCAATTCTTGTTTTCCTCTTTCCCATCTTTTCAATTTGGCATGCTATCTATTTCTTTTATTTCTACTTGCATCCCTTTTTTTCTTACGTGTGCCACCACTCTCTGTTAGTTTTCCATTATTTCTACCTTTTCCACTTTTTTTCGCCATAACTAGCTTCTAATTGGGTCTTTATCCTTTGAGAAGCCTTCCATAATTGCCTTTTTTTTCTTATCTATTCTCACCTTTTAAAATTTTCATTCCCCTTTTCCTCTTTCCATCTCAGTACTCACTTATCTTTTACATCTGTGTGGGTGTTCATGCTTTATATCCCTACTTCATTCTTCTTCTTATCATTCTTAATCTTCATCCCTTATTTTCATCTCATTGTGTTCCCCTACTTATTCACCACCTCACCACTTTTTTATCATGTTATTCTCTTCTAATCACCCATTCATCTTATCAATCTCTTCTAAAAAGTTAATTTCAACATGCCTTATCTCTTCAACTTCTTATCTACCCATAATTTTCTTCCCCTCATTTTTCTTAACCCCTTCCCCATTCAACATCCCATTCTTATCTCCAACACCACAATCTAATTTGATTTGTTGTTGATCTCCTTGCCTATCATCATCCATGATTACTTGTTCACATCATCACCTACTCCTTCACTCTCCTATCATCCTTTATGTGTCTTCATTTCACTCCTTTTTCCTCTTATTTCCTTTTCTTCTATGTGTTTCCTTATTTTTCATTCTAATTACAAAACTATTTTCTCTTTGGTCTCTTTCAGACCTTTTTAAAATTATATCATATCCGATCATATTTTTCATCCTCTCCTTATCCTTCATGATTGTTACACTTCTCTCCCCATATTTTTCAATTCTCTAAGATGTCATTTTTTAGCACATTCCTAAAACCCCCATCTTATACCCTTTATTTTTCTTCTCTTTTCTTCATTTCATTTTTCTCATCTCCCTTGATGACATTCCTTATTCTTCCTAACCTTATTTTTTTCCTCTTCCATATACATGCTTGGTTCCTTCCATCCTTCTCCATCTTCATCTATATCTATGACCTCATTGTCTTCTCTACCAATCTCTTCATCCATCTCTTGGTTTGCCTTAACTTGATCCATTGTTAGATCTCCTTTATTTTCTCCCATTGGCACTCTAGCTTCTCACTCCTAAAAGTGTGATCACCATTCATATTTATTATACGTTCATATATATATTTGCTTCCTCATGTCCTCTACTCTCTTGATTTAATGCATGAAATCTTGTTAGGTTTACTGCTTTAAGGCATCCATTTCTTCCTTTAATGTCTTTATCTATTATTCATGGGTCCTCCTTTTTTACCTCTCCAACTACTCCCTTTTCCCTATAAATTACCTCTTCCCCCTTTAAACCCTCTATATATTTTATTTATAATTGATAAAGTGTGATCAACACACCTTTTTATTATTCTTAAAAGCATGCTCATGTGACATATTCATAGGGCTTATGTTCATTAATCCTATCCCACTTCAGGTCTATTTTTCATCCTTGTCAAATAAGAAAAATCATACCCTCTTCTTATCCCAATGTGCTTGGTTGATATTTTCATTATGACATTTGTCTCTTGATTATATTCTTCACTTTAGTGTTTTTTGTTGTCTTACCTCATATGCTTTGCCTTAAGCAAGATTACAATAATCATAACCATAACCATAACATTGATGAGTATCCACATAACCCTAAGCATAATAATATTCAACTAATGACATCTAACACATTTTGTATATGTTTACAACAAACCATGAAATATTTAATTTAGGGTGTGAGGAGTTGCATGGCATATACAAAGTTCTCAGACTATACACACCTCACCTAGGTAATCTACATACATTTTTTTCCTACCTAAGCATTAGGCCAATTACTTGGTGATTTTAGATTTATGTTTAGCCATCCATATACTTTATTTCTCCCTAAACTAACATCTATAACATTCCATGTATTAATAGCTGCTAAAGGGTGTACTCTATTCTTTTCTTCCATATTCATCCCCATAGGGTGAGAATCATATTTTTATCTAGGTCTTTCACATTGCTCAACTATCATAGCCATTACATCTCTATACTCTAGTTGTTCTACTTTCAAAGGTACCACCTCTTGCTGCCTCAACACACATCCCTTTGGATAGTGAGGGTTCCCTCCATAGACAGGTCGATGATCATGTTCCCCAACCCTACATATCATGTAGTGAAATTCTTGCCTTCTTCACTACTGAGGAGGTAAGAATTTAGACACAAGCTCAAGCTATGGATGTATTTTCTCTTGTTGTTATTTAAATAGTACTTCCATTATTTCCATTACATGTTGTAGTATCATATTGATATGCACATACACCATATTGACTATTTTGGGTCATTAGAGTTGATGATTATCTCTACCATTATTCACCATCTTCAACCTTGTGTAGTTATCTTCACTATTTGTAACATGTAAAACCAAATAACTTCATGATATGTATTCATCCTTAGCATGATTCTTTAAATAGAATACCTGACCATACTTCCTCATTGACATGATTATCTATTCCATTAATGGGAAGGCTCCTATGATTTCACTGATTCCCTTGAATAATCTTCCCACTTGAAATGGTCATGTCTACTTACCTCTTTTGTGGACATGTATCCCTTGATCCAATTGGTCATCTTGATAAATTCATTATGCACCATCATGATGTATTTTTATTTCCCTTATCATCTAATCCAAATTTTATGTCTTTGATTGCTTTGTCATCTTATATTCCTTGTGGGCCTGGTGGTCATTTGCATTATTATCACCTTTTCCCTAGTTAACATAAATTAAATTCCATCCATGGGCCATTATAATGGTCACACCTTATAAATTGTCATGTTTGCTTGTGGTGACATCTTCTAAATACTTGTCACTATAATCCCACTATTTCATATCCCAAACTTATGATTTTTAAACATGATTGTATTTTCTTTGCTGCTACCTAATGAATCATCCATCATAGGTGAACAAATATCTTATCTAGTTATATAACCAATATCCTAGACCACATAGCTCCCTACTGGTAGTGTCTCTTTTGAGTAGAACCCAAAGTCATTGGTTCTAAGGTAATGAGATAGAGGATGTAGACATGGACACCTTTTTCCCATATTGGCTATGAAACTTTTGAGCGAGGCACAGTCCATCCTCAATCTCTCACCACACTAATAATTTTATACCTCATATAATCTACTTATACATTAAATAAATTATTTGTAGGTTGTCACTTTTCTACTACCCTTAAAACTCAGCTCATAAGAATGATGACCTTTCACCAATAAGACTTTGTCGATCTTGATAGATGATCATCTCCTAAAACTCAACTCATAGTGATAGATTCCATCACTATGCTTATACCCTCACATAATTTTAGAAGGCATAACCTCTTTATGAAGGCACCTCTTCTTTGGATTAGCTCCATTATAGGACATTTTTGGTGCTTAACCTTTTATTACCCATTTATTTATCCTACACTGATCATCCATGTTTTCACCTCCTAATGCATGTGGGATTATTATGGTGACTATTTACCAATCTAAACCATGACACCTCACTACTACAAAACTATCAACCCAAACCTAACCATGTGGTATGTCACATTGAGAAAACCAATCTGAACTCCACTAGAAAACTATATTGGGCCTAAAATTATTTTGGATATTTTGTCCATAAAACTATGTAGGAAATATCCATTTAGCCTAGTGTATTTAGAGTCAACTCAACCACCCCATACCAACCCATCCACACCCATTCACCTTTCTCCACCTTGATGTTGGCCATTTTGACTTGAACTATTGCATATTTTTGTGACAACCTTATTTTTTTCCTTTTGACCACACTAACCAATCTTCCCATGTTGAACATTTGAATTTTCACCACCTAGTGCATGACTAGACCATATGTGTTTTTCAAAGAAGCACTTCTAAATTTGGATAGATATGAAAATATTGGACTTATATAAAAGACTAATAGGTGTGGACAACCAGAATTTTAGTCATGTGGTACATTGGTCACTTATCTCTTAGATTTTGACCTTTATTTTACCAACATTGGCAAATTTCATTTGTGTGTGATCTTGGCTATCACACTTAGTCACATTTTGTGCACCCATTTACATTTCAAATACCTAACCCTTTTTTACACCAACATCTTATCAAAACTATAATTAATTCTAATTTTCCTCATTTACTCTCAATTTGAGGTGGAACACCTCCCCCCATACTTAGAGCATCCTAACTTTTGACCAAGTGATTCATTTTTGTTTTTAGCTTCTAAATTCAAAGCTATATAATAAAAATGGGTAAAATGTAGAAACTAGAAAATTGCACACTTACAATTCTAGATGTCTAAATGCCTTGGGCCCACCCTAGGGCCCATGTAACAATTATTGACCCTTAACCCAACCCTCTTAACCTATTCCAAGTCACTATTCAAAATCACTATTTACTGTGGGATCCACTATCACTATTCATGGTGATATGGCATGATGACATGGTGGGTGACTTAATAGTGATATGGTAATGGAAATGCCTTAAAAGTGAGGTGTCTTGAATTGGTACATCAGAGCCCACTTTGGACCTTCATCCAAGGTGTATAATGGCATCATTAAGCATCACAAGGGTCCCCATTTTGAAGTATGGAAAATTTATCCATGAGGGGGCCATCATTCAACATCATATTTTGTCTTCATGCATGAAATTGGTACAAAATTATGTGTGTGACCTCTTTAAGTACTTATCATAATGAAAAAAAATATGATGAAAAGTCTTTTGGACTCATTTGGGTCCATGTGCATGATCCCCACTGCATTTTGGACTCTTTATCAAGGTACAAGATAAACCAACCAAGTCGGATACCTATTAGATAAGTGGGAATCTCACCCCCTTCTCTTTAATGACCACTTATGAGCCAACTTGGAAAATTGTGCCACATTTTTGGGAAACATCCTTAAGTACTTAACATAAAATATAAAAAGGTGATGAAAAATCTTCTGGACTCATTTAGGTCCATGTGCATGATCCCCACTCCATTTTCGACTCTTTAGCAAGGTGGGAGACAAACCAAAAAAGTGGGATACATATTATCTATGTGATAATATCACCCCCTTATATTTCATGACCACTTATGATCCCACTTGGAAAATGGCACCATATTTCACTATTCCTCTCCTTTTTCATGTCTCCCAACATAAAATACTATAAATATGACCATCCCCCTTCACCCATGGGTGAAGTTGATTTTTTATTAATGCATTCAAATTTTAGGTTATATAATTTTGGAGGAGGCCACTCATATTATATAATAATATCATGAATCAATGAAAATCTATCAAAATCATCATAAAGCATCAACAACAACAACATCAACTTCATCAACATCTTCAATCCACTTCTTGACATAATATTTGTTTTTATTATTTCATTTCTATTTATTTATTTCCCTTTGGCCTTATCTTCTCTTGTCCTATTAATATATTTGACTCCATTTACCATTTTATTTTTCCCATTTATCCCTTTACTCTCTTTTTCAACTTCATCTCAATCCTTTTTACCCCTTTGCCTTATTATCCTCTTAACCATTTATGCCCTTCACCTTGTTACCCTCTTAACCACTTATCTCTTTGAATTATTACCATATTCCCTTTACCTTATTAATATAATTTAACCCTTTACCCATTTACTAATTTTTCCATCTACCACCCCCAACCATAATGGCATTTTGACCCTAATAAAATTACCAAACCAAAACTACAACCTTGTTTTTGACTAAATTTTCAGCATTAGTTGCTTTTATGTAGTCATTGTTTTAGTAAATCATTATCTTTTTTATTTTAATTTTAGTTATTTAATGTTATTTTCTATTTTTAGTTTTATTTTTTATTTATTTAATGTAATTTATTTCTTTTTCTTATAAACTTAAGTTTCTAAAGTAGGTAGATTGACAACCTCCTAGACAACTTTCATTTTTAGGATCTAACTCACGCTAGGCAATCCACCCATCTACTTATCTAAAAAATAAGTGTGTTTAAGTGTTTAATTATTTTCAATTATTATTCCCTAACCAAATAATATTTCTTACAACGTTTGGACTTCAATGAGTGTACAAAAACTAGGTATTCTTCTACAAAATTGTTAACTAGTTTCTTTCTTTTCAAAACTAAGAAAAGCCAAAAATTAAAAAAAATAGTTAGAAACACTTTTATTCAATAGTGGATGACTTAGGTGACCTTTTACAATAGCCTAGTTTAGATTTATTTTGTGAATGAATTGCTATAGAGTAAACCAAAATGATATCCCAAGATGTTCTTCCTATTCTTAGTCACACACTTTTTGCTAACTCTTTTAAAGGAAAACTGAAACCAAAACCATATTATACACTCAAACACACATACATAATCTACCTATTATAATTATTCTAAGCATTTTAAGTCTTATAAATTTTCTAATCCTTCTAATCCTAAACATCAATCAATACATAAGAAAACGTATTATCATTGTGGGTTTTATGGTGGGATTAATCTTTCTAAGAATATATATTTTAATAATATGGAAGCTTTGGAAGTATCACTAAAAAAACACAACATCTATATTACCACTCCTTATATTTCATTAGTAAAAGGGAAATAATTTAATACTAGGGATTGATCTTCATCACATCATGATTGGATCTTGGATTCAGGTATTTCACAACATCTCTTTCACCCTCATGTTCTTATTTCTTCTCTTTATGATTACAGTACGACACATATTATTGGAAACTCCTCATGAGCCAATTTTTTTGGATATAACATATTTTAGATGTAGAATTGATTCATCAATACCATATTACTTTTACCCAAAATATTTTATAATATTTTTTTTGTGTATAAATTTTTTTAGTACTATCAAAACTATGAAGCTCACTCAAAATAACTTTGTAATAAGAGAATGTAGGGATCCTAAAGAGATAATATATAAATAATGTATCGTATTTAAGGATATACATTTTATATAGGTTTGATTCTTCTTCTTCTAGTTAATCTCTTATCACTCATGCTAATTCAATAAGCAAAATATTGCATGAGATACTAGGACACCTAAGCTATAAATACATTAAGAAAATGAGTGATTAAAGTCTTATCGATGACATTTCAAATTTACCTTGTATTTAAGGAATGTGTGCTATATATTTGATTGGAAAACAAAATAAGGATCCATTTACATAAGGAAAGGGAAGATGTGCATAAACACTTCTAGAGTTGGTACATAGTGATTTGATGACATTTATAACTCATGATTTTTGGGGAACAAAGTATGAACTCACTTTAATTGATTACTACACTATAATAAATTGGTTATGCATTCATAATTTAAAAAGTGAAGTTTTTGAGACCTTTAAGGCTTTCAAATCCTTTGTATAAAAATAATCATCACGTCTACTCAAGAAGATATGCACTGATAATTGGTGGTAATATAACATTAAAACCTTTAAATAATTTTATATATATCATGTCATAAAACATTAATTCACTATTCTATACACTCCATAACATTTGAAATGATCCCCATAAAAAAAATTGAGCATCCCTTCTTTTAGAATTTACAGTTGAAGGTGAAATGGATTATGATCTAGAACATGGTTTTGCATGACCTATCACTATGTTTATGTGCATGTAAACCTTATCCAGGGTAATTACCCCTAAATTATTTTATAGGGAATATTATTTCCCTAGGAAAACCTGTATGCAATTTGGGGTGTATCAATTTGCAATCTTTGGTGATATACCCAAAACTGTATGGTGGTAGACATGTTCCCAATAGGACCACCTAGGTGTCCTTATCCTACCTAAGATTTTTCATCCATAGAAACCTAGTGTATGTTAGGTTATTTAACTTGACCTTATTTTATTTTAGGATAGCTAAGTTAGATAATTAGGTTATCAATGGCATTCCAATGTTAGGGACAAAATATGTATTCACTTCTAAGCCAAGTTCATAACATTATTCTATATAATTCAAGTAATGTTACTTATCTAAATAGATTTTAGAAATTAAACTATGCCTATAAACCTTTAAGAGGTAATCTATTTTTTATGAACTTGATATATTCTATTGTATGTGAGAGACCCATGATGGTACTATCCCTAGTTTTAGATAATTATACCATGATTATAGCTATGGGGTCATCATACTCCATGCCTTAAATTAAAGATAAAATATTATGTTAAATAATTAATTGGTTATAATTATTTCCAATTTAATATTTTTATGAGAGAATATTATACTTTCCATCTATAGTGGTAACATACTCTAACTAGACCATCTTTTAAATAGTCACCTACAGATTTATACTTATCTAGTATTATTTATGTGTTAATTGGTCATAATCATAAAAATAATAAAATTATACCACTTATTTTAAAATTATAAAATCTATAAATCCTTTTTTGAATGCATTAAATTTTTAAATTTGTTCATTTAGGAATGTCAATACTGATTATACTTACTAGTTATAAATTTAACAACCATTATCATATCCTAGCTATAATACTAACAAGCCTATATAATTAACTTTAATCATTATTAAATACATCCATTATCTATTGAAAGTGTGCACTCATGGAATTAAATTTATTTTTCATTATAACTTTCTATTCATAGTGATACTCTAATCTTTGTATGCATTAGTTTTGGATAAAAACTATGGACTAAGGTTAGAAATAATAGTTACTAACATTATTAAGATTGAATTAATTCTCAACTAAGTAATTTGCGTGACCTTTCTATAGTCTGTAAAATAAAATGGCTATTTTTTATAATTTTCCACTAAGGAGAATGATATGTTTGATAATTGTGACAAAAAAGAAGTAATGTTATTAACTATTTCAAACCAAATTCATTAATAACTAAACATAATAATTAATAGTTCTCTTTTTTAAAATAAAATATGATCAATTTGAATATTTATAATTATATTTGAATAAAGACTTTGGAGATCTTTAGTGAGAAATCCTAATATACTAAAAAATTGAATTGACCTTTATTTCTAGTGATAATATCTTTAAACATAGGTTTTTAGGGCTTCAAAGAACATAATTCATTAGAAATATCCTTGATTAATACTATTATATTGATCCTATTTTAGAAAGGATTTAAATTTGTATTTCATACAAAATAGATTTTTTCCCCTCATGATACCTTAGGGATCAAAATAAAGAATGTGTTAATTTTTATGCATACATAATATCTTGAGAATTGAGTATAAACTATAAATAATTATCACATATAATAACTTTCCTTATTATCTCTTTAACATTGAAATATGTTAGTTTCACAATTTATCTTTATCATTTGTAAACTATCTAACCATGTGGAATATTTCGTCAATTTATTTAGAAGTTACTGAATAAACATCAAGAACATTAATCAAATACAACTATAATTCAAAATCATAATAATTAATTTCCATTCTGTATATGATGTAACATAAGTGAGGGAGTAATGAAATAAAAATTATACAATAGTATTAAATGGTTCCAAGTAAAATTTTGCATTATAAAACATGTTACATCAACTACATCCAACAAGAATTAATATAGCAAAGTACCAAAATCAACAAGAAATCATATATGTAGTATGCATGATTTCTTCCCCATATGAACCATATCATCACAACCCATCCTATGATCCCCCTAATCGGTGGCCCTTAACACCCCCAACCATCATCTTGGAGGTGGAGTCCATATTTTTGGGCTTCTAAAATGTAATCAAGGACAATAAGGGAATAAAGAGCCTTAACTTGTAGTAGTTACATAATAATGAAAACTTCACAAATAAAATTTAAAGTGTAGACACTAATAAATATTCCATGGCAACCTTGGCCATTATTCAAAGGAATTTTTTATAAACTACTTATTCAGTTGAACTCAATATTCCTTCATCATGTATTCTAGGTATACCAAGATAATTAAAAATATATATATTCATATAAGATGCATTCATAACTAAAATTTAATGACAAATGAGGACATTCAAACTGATAAATAAACTACCAAGGGTTTAAACATCTCACCATTTTACCAATTGACCAGGTATGGACATTCAGTCACTCAAAATAGTGTGCCATAATAATGAAGTCTTCATATCTAATCATCATGTGTCTGGTTCAATTTTAATACCATATAAATCACAAATATTTCACAAAGGCCAAATGATTATCACAAAATAATTTCATATCTCCTAGGTATATGCTAATGAACATTAAAAGCAATTACTCCAAAAAGTGGTGCATTAAAATACTAATAGCATACTCAACCAAATTCATAATAATACAAGAAATAAAAATCTCAAAATGCCAACATGTTTTAATTAATCCCAATAGATATCACCAGATCAGTCAAACTCTCAAATCGACTTCCCCCAAAATTATAGTCAAAATAACAAGCAAAAACACATGAAATAGTGTGAATAAATGGCCAAAAATATTTAAAAAACCTAATACTAAACTAGGTCAAATTATTCCAACATATTGGATAAAAAGAGATAATATCATATTAATTCTACCCATTTATCAGGAAGACATCTCATGGATTATTATGCTAAATTTTGACTAAGGTAAGATACTTTTAAAACCCAAAAAAATCTAAAATGACTCGTAACAAAAATTTTAATAACTTATTTAATACAATACTTTATTTATATTAACTTGAAATCATTATATAAACCTTTGCAATATCATTAGGAAGTCTTATGACTTCGTTATGAACCTATAATAAATTTGTATTCTATATTACTTTCCCTTGGTACTGGTAATTCCTTGTAAGAGAAAAAATACAGAACTTATTTTGCTTGTATCATAGTAGATGATAAAAAAATATTGCTTGCCTTTCCTCTTATCAAGCCCTCTATTTCTAGCAATGGCCCAAGCTAGTTGATTCTCTCTCCAAGTAGGGTTTTCATGGCAAATCTTCTTTTGTTCCACTACCACTCCTTTATGGTTTCATTTTCTCCCATAAACCTCTACTATGCCTCCCTCTCTGTCATCCTGAACTATGCCCAATGAACAAAAATCAATATTAATATTGGCAGCTGAGCTAAGTCCCTCAAAGTCTAAAAAAATTAATGGTATGAGAATATTTACCCAATGAAAAAACATTTATAGTGATGCATTTTAATTTTAGGGTCAAAGGCCCATAAACCCTTAATAGCTATCATGGTAAATCATTTTTTGTCAAATGTAATGTTATCACTACTAAATCAACTTAGGAGATACAAGTTTTAGGGTCCCTTGTTAAGAGTTTTTAAGGTGAAAAAACATGAGATAGGTTTTAAACAACACCAAGGCACACATGAAAAAAATAATCTATCAAACTAAAAATGTCATGTGGTCAAGATCTAAACATGGAGTAAGTTTAAGTCTATGATAGTCCTCATGACCAATTTTTTGAAATAACAATAATGAAATGAAAAAAGATGTGAAAAAAATATGATAAAATGATTGAAATGAAAATAATAGTAATATAAAAGATGACAAATGACAAAATGGATAGATTATTTCAAGTGTTTATAACTTAGTATAATATCCCTTTTACCTATGTTGGTTGTCCTTGTTCCTTATCCCTTAATCAACAAAATCCACCACCAAACTAACTCATTTTACCTATACCTACACCCAAAAATGGCATTAGTATTACCTTTAAAATATAATAATATGCAAATCTAAACTGAATACTATAATTCCCAAAATTGAATGTCAAAAGCAAATTTACTCATATATAAAATAAACTTTAGTTATAGCATTTTGTCAAGTATCTAAATATAGATTAAAATAATGGGTCCAAGTATAGATAAATAGTGTAAAATTATGATGGAATTATGTATAATAGTATATGAATGAAATATGTAGGTAGGGTTATAACATCCTCCTCCTTATAAAGAAGAGTCATCTCAGTGATAGATCAAAATAAATAGGCATAATATTTATTAAATAATTGTGTATCCTCCCAACTTGCATTTTAGATACTTAGTGGGTCCCATTATATCATAATCTACTAGATTTCTCAATTTATTAATTTCATGTTATGATGGCCTAGGATTTTTATTGGGTCCAACTACATATTTTCCTATTTTGTAACCTACATTTTTTTCCAATTCAACACATGAGATAAATCAGGTACATATTTTCTTAGTAATGTAATATGGAACACATCATGAGTTATTGATAGAGAACGAGGGAAATCCAAATATTAGGCTATAGGTATGATTTTGTCTAAGATCTTTAATGGTCTAACAAAGTGACAAGCCAACTTGGAGGTTTTTAAAAACTTGATGGAACTCTTGTGTGGCCTTACACATAGAAAAACCTTTTTTGTAGTAGTAAATTCACAAGGTGTTCTCTTTAAATCAAGATATTTTTTTAGTAGATTAGAAACACACTTTAGGTTTTGGTGTATTATGGCCATTTTATCATCATATTCTAGTAAAAATTCTAGACTAGCAATGGCTCAGTTTTCTAGGTTATCCCAATCAAGTGAAGTTCTAAATTTTCTTCCATACGGGGCTTCAAAAGGATCCACTTTAATATAAAATTGATAAGAGTTGTTATAGGAAAACTAAAATAAATGGATATAATCCTACCACTTGGTCTACTAATCTATAACATACATGTGCAAAATGTCTTTGACTACCTACTTCAATCTTTTATTTTATCCTTCCATTTTTGGGTGGTATGAAGAATTAAAATTTAGTTGAGTGCCAAATGAAATGATCAATGTTCACCAAAAACTTTATTTTAACATATTATCTTTATCTGAGTTAATTAATTTTGGCATGCCATGCAATTAAACCACTTCTTTCACAAAGCATTCAATAAATATAGTAGCATCATCAGTCAGATTCTCAACAATAAAGTGACCAACTTTGATGGCTTTGGCAATTACTTACAATATAGTGTCATGTTGGTTGCAATATTTAGGAAATATTTTAATAAAATAAAGTGAAACCACTACCCATTTGTATCTTGGTATGTCATGTGGGTATAGCAAACCCCTAGGATGGAAGTGTTCATCCTTCACACCCTGACATTTTAGATATCTCATCACAAAACTAGAAACATAACATCTTTCTTTAGACTAGGAAATAAATAAATATTTTTTAGTTCATGGGTCATCTTGGTGACCCTTAGATGGGCCAAATATGGTGTGATATGCACTTCCTATAGTATGATATTATG
Organism: Torreya grandis; assembly: GCA_037957365.1. NCBI lineage: Eukaryota > Viridiplantae > Streptophyta > Pinopsida > Cupressales > Taxaceae > Torreya > Torreya grandis. The sequence goes on from JARHVA010002971.1 coordinate 375,971, forward strand.
TAATCCACCTGATCTAGGCACAAAAAAATTGTTTTGATGCCTTATTATGCCATTTGGTTCAACAAAAAAATTATAAAATTATTTTGGCAAGGCCTCGTCAGCTAGTATACACTTACTTATTATTAGTAATTATCAATAAGTTGATATTGTAGGATAATATTCCTAAAATTACCTTGTAAAATAGATAAGGCAACAAGGTATGTACACTTATTGAGTGTATCATCCATGCAATTTTACTTTCCCTTCACATAAATCATGTCTATGTCAAAATTTATGACAAAATCTAGCCATTTATGTTGGTGGTCATTCAATTCATGTTGTGATAATAGGTGTTCTAGGATGCAGTGATTAGATTTCAATTTGATATGTTTGCCTAGCAAAAAGTGCTACTATTTTAATACATGTACTATGGCATCAAGTTCAAAATCATGTGTGGGATATTTATTTTCATCTTCCTTGAGCTTCCAAGATTCATAGGTCACCACTTTACCTTATTGGGTCAATATTCCACTGAATCATTCTTGAAAAGAATCACCCTATACGTCAAAATGATCATTTGGATCAGTTATAATCAAAATAAGAGTTATTTTTAACATTACCTTGAGCCTTTTAAAATCATCTTCACACTAAGGTGTCCATGCAAAAAAATTTATCTTTGTGTTATAATGATGTAATGGGGTCGGCTAGGTGAGAGAAATTTTCCAAAAACCACCAATAATAGCTAGACAAGCCCATAAATCTATGTACTTTATACACATTATATGAAGTAATCCACTCTTAAATGGCTTGAATTTTGGTTATATCTACTATTAATCCCTTCTTATAAATCACATCTCAAGTAAATTTTTTTGGATTGGTATAAGGCACATTTGGATAACTTAACAAATAAATTTTGATGTCTTAATCTTTACAAAACTAACCCTAAATGTTGATCATGTTTAACTTCATTCTTGGAGTAGATGAGGATGTCCTCCAAGAACACTAGTACAAAATTGTCCAAGAAATCCCTAAAAAACTACTCACTAGATTCATGAATTTCATAGGTGCATTGGCGAGGCCAAGTGGTATAATGGTGAATTCATAGTGGTAATGCCGAGTTTAGAAGGTAGTTTTGTATATGTCTTCCTCTTTGATCCTTAAGTGATCATAACTAGATCTTATAGATCAATTTTAGAAAATATTATTTTGTCTTTCATCTGATCTAACAAATCATTGATCTGGGGCAATGGGTAACTATTTTCCATCATCACTTTATTGAACATAAAATAATCAATACAAAACTTTAAAGTGCCATCTTTATTTCTTACAAATACCACCAAAGTACCCCAAGGTAACACACTTGATCGAATGATTACACTATCTAAAATTTCTTGTAATCATACTTTTAGTTCTTGAAAATCTACCACATTAATTTTTTAAGGATTTTTTGATGAAAGGACAACCCCTAGCATAATTTCAATCGAAAATTCAAATTCTAGTTTTGGTGGCAAACCAATAAATTTTTAAGGAAAACATCCACAAATTCCTATAAGATAGGTAAATATAAACAAGATGATTATTTCTCTTTGGGAAGTTCCTTTAGTTAGAATACATAGATATTACACCCTTTTTGAATATACTTCTTTAATTTTAGGGTTGAAAGAATTTTTGATTTTTTGGCCCTTGAAGACCTTAGATTTCAATAAGTTTTCCATTCTCATCGGTGCATTACATCCTTTTTTTGGAACAATCAAGTGTTTCATGGTGTTTTTATATCTAGTCCATGCCTAATATGATGTCATAAGACCCTAAGGGTGTTAAAAAAAATTTAAACTTGTCTTTAAGGAGCCCATATCAAGTTCAATTTGATCCAAGAATTATTGGACAAGTACCCTCTTGTTGTTACCAAACTTGACTTCCCATCCTTCTCTCAATAACCTAGATTTAAGATTCCATTTATTCACTATATTAGGTGAAATAAAAAAGTCTATTGTACCAAAATTAATTAAAATAACAACATAATTTCCATCAATATTATCTCTTATTTCTATCAGGGTGGCCTAAAACCCATCTTTTTAGTTATCTACTATAGCATATACTTTATGGTATGTTGGATATCCCAATTTCAGATTTGGGGAGTCCTTGTGGTAGTTATTATCAACACATTCCCATTACACCATGATCTTGTATGGGGTTAATGGGATAGTATTTTCTTTTGTGGCTTATCCAAATTAGCTAGTTTAGTGCTAGTCCTTTGTGAAAGACTCATTCTTAGAGTTGTCTTGGGTTTAATATTATTATTTTAACTTTGGCATTAGTTGAAATTCCTATTATTTCTATAGAACTTGCTATTTTAGTCTAATTTATTAAAAAAAAATGATGTGGGAGGTGGTTTCCTAGCTTTTGACTACTACCTATTCATCTTGAAGTCTTGTCTCACTTTTTATCAAGACTTTTATTTTTCTTCTACCCTATGGGTAGACTCTATAACAATTACCAGTGTCTTAGGATTAGTCATATTTCCATCATGCATCAATATGTATTTCAACCCTATAAATTTGGTTATTTTTATCTCTTCATCATGCATGTATTCTACATGATGTATCAGATTCAAAAACTTATTTTCATATTCAAAGATGGACATATTTTCTTGCTTGAGCATCTAATAATGTTTTATTTTCTACTCCTTAAAGTTCACACTTAAGTACCTCTTTCAAAAACGGTTCTTAAAAGTTGGCTAGGTAAAAGTAATAGGTAGATATCCCTTTAAATAATAGAGATGGTTATACCTTAAGGCAAAAAAACCATTTAACTGGTAGAAAATAACCATTGTCTTCACATTATATGGCATGCCATGAAGGTTAAAATATTTATACATATTTATGAGACATGCATCACCTACATATTCTCATTCCTCAATTTATAAGGTAGGTGGGGGAAGATTTTTGAGTTATTTGATGATGGGGTCTACCATTCTTGTAGTTAATTCCTATAGTCTTTGATCCCCTATTTGTCCAACTCCTAATAATGGGACATCTTGCTAAGGAGTACCCTCAAGATTATTTAACCTTCGCTCTTGGTTTTGAATTTTTCCTTGAATTGAATTTATATTAGACAAGATTCCAAGAATGATTTATTATTTTTTATCAATTGGGTTTTACCCAAGCATGAGTATCTTTAAACAAGCTAGGCCAAAAGTAACCAGCCCTCATAATCTTAACAACTATGGTTCTTAAAGCAAAGTGATGACCAACTGATCCATCATGAAACTCATGCAACACTTTATCAATCTAATCCAAATCAATACACCTCAAAATCACACATAAAAATTCATTTCAAAATATCACTCTATCAACAAGTACATAAGGAATAGATTGCAGCCTAAAGTAACTTCTATTAGCCTTATCAAGACCTAGTGGACACTCACTAGTATAAAGGAAATGGATCATGTCCTATGTCTAACTTATCATAAATGAAGGTATAACTACTTTATGGTCATCATGGAGTGCCAAAACAACCTCCCTTTTATATTTTAATTTTGAAGCAAGCTACTCACATAATCCTTTTCCCTTCACTAGCTTGGTTGTTTTGATCTCCACATAATACTCCATCACTTTGGTGATCTAACCTGCCCTTTTCTCATTTAAATCTCTGCTCAATAGAAAGTATTTCACACTATCATAAGTAAAATAAATGTGAATCTTTTCATTATACAAAATATGCCTAAATTTATTTAAACTTCTTATTACTAAAATCACTTGTTTCTCAACATATGTGTACCTTATCTCATAGCCTTCCAAGCCTTGACTAAAGAAGGCAATGGGATTTTCAAAATTTCCATCATTATCTTGAGTAATCATTGAAAATATTACCTCTTCATTCCCAAAATTGTACAAATTTAATTCCTTGGAGAAGTTTGGACTTGCAAGAGTAGGAGCTTTGGTAATGGCTTGCTTGATCTCCTCAAAACTTTCTTTCCTCCTTCCTATCCAAGTGAATATCTCATCCTTCCTTAGAATGGAGGTCAAGGGATTGAAAAGGTTATAAAAATCAAGAATAAACCTCTTAATTAAATTTATATTACTAAAGAATCTTTGTATAACCTTCTTATATTTAGGTAAGGACAATGCCAAGATGGCACTTACCCTTTTCAGATCAATGGATAGACCTTTCTTAGAAACAATGTGGCCTAAGAGTTTGCCTTCATGAACAAAAAACACACAATTATTTTGGTTTATATAGATCCCAAACTCTCTACACCTCTCAAAAATATTTCTTAGGTGATTCAAATGATCTTTTTCGTCCTTAGAGAAAACTATCACATCATCAAGATATACCAATACAATGTCATTGATTAATCTTTGAAAATCTGTATCCATTGCACATTTAAAAGTAACTCCAGAATTTGAAAATCCAAACATAATATTACTATAGGCATATGTGCCCCATTTAGTGGTGAAGGCTATTTTTTCTTGGTCACTTTCTTTCACCAAAATCTGATTCTACCTAGAATAACCGTCTAGGAGGGAAAACCTTTCACTACCTACCACCACTTGTAGAATTTGCTCCATGAAATGGAGGGGATAATGATCTCTCAAAGAAAATATATTAAAGTACATAAATTCCACACACAAATTTATATCCCCATTATTCTTTCTAATAGGGACTAAGTTGGCCAACTAAGAAGAATACTTGATGGGAAAGATGATTTTGGACTCAATTAGTTTGGTGAGTTCTTTCCTCATGATAGGCTTAATCTTGGGATTGATTGGAATTTGTCTCTTATTGATGGGTTTGGAATTTTCATCTAGATATATGGTTTTTTGAGCCAAACTTGGGTCAAAACCATTAAAATCACTATACTCCCATGTAAAAATATCACTAAACTTCTTGCATAGTTTAATGAAATCATAACTCTCTTGACTAGTGCATACCTTCCCAAGTGCAAGTAGCTTATATTTAAATATTTATACCCTTTCATAGTTATATTTATTATTGGAGATACTGAAATTTTCATTCTTGAGATGGTCATCCTCATTGAAAACTCTCTCAAGAGTCATTAAGCCTTTAGGAATCTTGTTGGCATTCAATTGGATAATCTAACCACCATATTATTACTGTAGTTTAGACTTATTCTGAGAATAAAAATTAGATTATTATTATATAAAAAGTGTTATGTATTTTTCACTATTAAATACCTACCAATTGGTAACATTATCTAGTATGGATGGTCTCACAATCACCTTTAGATGGGGCCATTTTTTGTCTTCCTTTATTCCCTTTTGAACATTAAATTGAGCACCAATAGATTCTAACCTATCAGCATGACTATTATATTCCATTAGAATAGATATGATTTTAAAATCCATGAAATATTATACAAGGTCCCAAACTCTGTGCTTATAGGATTTGAGTAAGGAGTTCTTAGTCAAATTCTACCCTCTAACTTGATTCACAACAACCTTGCTATCACCAAACACTTGTAATTCCTTGACACCTATTTTTCTTTCCCATTAAAGGCCATGGATAATGGCCTCATACTCTACCACATTACAAGTGAATGAAATCTCAATACAATCATTCACAATATTTTAAAATTTTGTATAAGTGCATGTAAGATCCATTTAAAGTTTGTTCAAGTAGAATTAACTATTGGAAATGTTTTAAGATGGTATTATATACCATAAATTTATATTAATAATTAAATACTCAAGGTTTAATATACCTTTCCTTTGAAGGTGAAACCAACATAGCTCCACTACCTATCCCCATCTTGCTTCTAGACCCATCAAAGAAGAGCTATCATAATCCATTCACATATTTACTTGGATTCATAAAATTAGGCACGAGAGAGCCCTTATCATGCATACAATAGACTCAAAGACTATATTATTCAATAAAATTGTAGGGATCATGCTTATAGTTGTCATATCCCTACTCATCTAGGAATAAATTAGAAACTCCCTTGAGGGAAGATGATGGAGATTGGTCAATGTGAAGCTCCTCTTCATCAATGACGGCATAGTTAACATTTTACACCTTAGGTTAATATGGTTCTAAGTGATTTTTATGGATATATTTTGTTTCAATCTTCACCTTAGTGTCATATTTTGTCTTAAACACCATGTAGGACCAATTGGATGCCAAATATCCACCTATCTTGGATGTAATGTCCCTTGACAAGCAAAGAGAAAATAGGGAGTTAAACATGATACTACCACATAATGGGTAATTGAAAAATTAGGAAAAGAATGAAGGGTAAAATTTAAACCTTTCACTATCTCAAATGTCTTGGTTAGTGATCCATCTAATTTCAAAACTCCTTTAGTCATTAGCTAATACTTGAGCCCTAACTTATTTGCTATACATTTGGGCATAACTAATGTGGTCAATCAAATATCTATGATGAAATTATGAACTAAGAAATCCTCAATAATTAGAGATAGGTAAAATTGATGAGTCTTCTCATATTTATTCACTCACCATTAATAGATTGAGTTCCATTTACCATAATGACATTGTCATTTCTAGATGGGTTAACCTATTTACCCAATTCATGTAATTTCCTTTGGATCAATTTCATTTAGAGTATTTATAATTGATTCATGAGAGTGGAATTAGATTTAACCTACCTATTTTCCATCCCAAATTTCATTATCATCTCAAAATTTTAAAATTGAGATATTTGATCACCTTGTATAGTCATTCCTTTATTTTACATTTCATTTGCATAAGCCACTTGTTCTTGACCATGTTTAAAAGATGGATAGTTTGGATATTTTTGGATAAAATTATTTTGAGTGGGGAAAAGGGATTTAGAGGATAAGGGTGCATTAGGATTATAGATTTGATAAGGCTTGACATGGGTAATTTGGCCTTATCATTGATTATTGCCCTAAAAAGGAGGTCTATTTTTTTTATCCAAACTGATTGTAGGATTAGTATGGCCTATAACCTTGAGCCTATTACCTTTTGAGAGCAAAAAATTCATTGGTAAAAATTTGGAGCAAAATTTTTACTTTTTGGATATCATTTTAAGGAGCAATGATATATTTTTCTTGACCAGGCAAAGGAGCTAATGTGGGAAATGCACTTTGACTAAGAGAAGGAAAATCAGGCAATAGTGGCATTAGAGGTCTAAGAGCTATTTTTCCCACTTGGAAAAGACAATTCTCAACATATATGGCAATTTCATAGGTATATGGTAGTTTGTTTCCACCCATATATTGAATCATCATGTCAATGTTACTATTCAATGCTTTCAAGTAATATAAAAATGCATAGTTTACGATTGGCCTCACAAGAATTGGGATTTTATCCCAAGTTTTTTAGAATATAGTATTAAAATCCTACAGGAATTCATGTGGTTCCCTATTTATTATGGTAAATTACTCATCTATAGATAGGCGATTGCTCTTTTACCCAAACCTATTAGTCAATAGGGTCCCCAACTCATCCCATGAGCCAATAGAATTTACACGCAGGGTCCCATACCAGTCTAAAATTTTTCCTTTGAAATATAAGGCCAAAAACCTAATAGATACATTTTATTAGGTGATGTTATGTGTATTAAAAATGCTTTATATATTCTTGATGTGCTTAATGGTAGTAATAGGACCATCTCCACTAAAATATGGGATAGTTTTGAAGGATGCTCCTAGAATTTAATCATATTAGGTGAGATGCAAGGGAGATGCCCTAGTTAAAGGAACAAAAGGTTGTATTTTACCCATTTAGGAATGACCACTATGTATGTTATGGATGGAATGTAACACAAACATGGAAGCTTTAAACACAAAATCTCTTTTCTAAGGATGAGTATTAACAAACTTGAACCTTTTGGTGGAATATGGAGGTAGTTCCACAAACTTGAAGGGTACACCATTAGTAGTAGACCTAGTGGTCACCCTTGGAATGGAAAATAGGACTAATCATCAACTAAAGACTTAAATTATTCAATGTAGTTTCCAAGTAATAAATGTAGATGATTCTTTCAACTTCAACAATGCCAAGACCAACACCAATTTTGAATAATCTTCTAGGAATTAGAGGTCCTATCAAGTATGCTAATAACTATTGATGCTTGGATTTAAACCCTTGAGAAGATGATCAAATCTCCTCATCCAAGTGGAAAAATGGAATCATCTCTCTTTCTATGGGTGACAATTTCATTGAGATGAATCTCTAGATTAGGGGATAGCTCCCCTTGATGCACATTTAAAGCTCTCTAATTTATCAATTGTGTATGAAAAGGGTTGAGAAACATAACTAAGAAAATAAGACGGTGATGCACCAATATGTATTATCCTCCTATTTGACTAAAAAACCATTACTTAAAGGTAAAAAAGGATGTTTCACATAAAATCATAACAAAAAGACATTGTTATATTAGTATTTTTTAAGTTATATTTAGGAAGGTAATTGACACTTAGGAGGGTGATGAATTATTCCATGAAGAGAATAAACATATACCACTTCTAAGACTCTTATAGAATTATTAAATAATACTAATAAAGACCTACAACAACACCCCTTTTGCACATTGGTAAGTGACCATAGATTGACATGATAGAAAATTAGCTCTTTCACTAGTCAATATCAACAAGATTCAAACCTATACTCAATAGTACAATGTGTTAATGGTGAAATCACTTGTATATTTCTTCAAGAGTTTTACAAGTACAAATCTAGCCAAAGTTTTTCTAATAACCAGTGAAGGGTACTAAATGAACCAAGAGAATGCATATATATAGCCTTAAGAGGTAGAGAAATCAAAGGAAGTCCAAGGGCCACTTAGACATGTGTCATCTTGAAATGATGAGTTATGTTTACATGGGAGAAAAGTGGGTGAGATATTTCATGTCATTGAATGGATTAGTTACAAAGAGTTACAACTAAACCAAAAGCATTAGTTACATTTGTTACAACTGAGCCAAATCCTCAATTACATTTTTCCATTTGGTATCTCTTATCTTCGCCTTCAGGTTCCCACTGAGAATTTTCTTTCAAACTCCAAAACTAGTTTCTGTAGTCTAAAATTGATGTCTTATGGGCCATCACTCCTTCAAGCATTTTCTTTGGAATTTTTGTATCAGACCTTTTGTTTCCTTTGTATCAAAAAAGTTTTTCAAAATAATTCCTAAGATAATATTTCTAAAATAATTATTTCAAACTTTCCATTTGGCCCTTTTGGTTCTTTAAAAAGACCCTTCAAAAAAGTGAAAAAGGCCTTTTCTAAAATGAGCATACCCTTCAACTTCTTGCAAGTGATCCTTTGGAAGAGCTGAAAGTGTCCTTTGAATTTTGTAAATTATCTTCTGAAAGGAAAAAATACCCTTTGAATTTTTTGAAATGGTCCACCTTCCCACGAAAACAATCTTTCAAAAATTTTGAAAGCATCCCCTTAGGAAAGTTGAAATGGCCTTCAGACTTTTTGAAAAGTACCTTTTGTCCTTGTTGCAAATGACCCTTCAGGAAATTTAAAAGTGTCCTTTATCTTGAAAAATACAAGTGACCCTTCATAAAAATGAAAGTGATCATTCGGAAGATTTGTAAGTGTCCACTTTATAAAGAAAATACCCTTTGGGAAAGATTAAAATTACCTTTCAAACAAGTGAAGTGGACCTTTTCCTGATAAAAGATACTCTTTGGAAAAATTGGAGCATACCCTTCAAAAAAATTGCCCTGGACTTTTTTTTTGAAAGAATTATGCCGAATGAAAAGTCTAAAGAAAATACACTTAAGGAAAAGCTTCAGACAAAAAGTATAAAAGAATTTGGCAAAGGCTTAGAATAAAAACCTAAAAGAATTAGGCAAAGGCTTAGCAAAGACCAAAACTGAACTTTCCAAAAGGAATAGACTTGTACATTTTTTTTGGTTATGAGAAAGAACACTTCTTTTGAAGTAAAGCTAAGTACTGGACCTAGCCAAAGATATAGACTTAGATGATTTTTTTTAAATAGGTGTGCCCAATTTTATCCTAAAGGGTCAAAATTTGGTCAATAGGGACATCATAACATGTTTGTGGTGAGATGGACTTACCTTTATAGGTGGGTCTAACACATGTGGATACTAAATTTTCATTTATACCATACACATGAGTCTTTTATATGTTATTAGGATTACCTTGGATATATAATCTCCATGTAATACCTTCCATATTACATGGGTGTGTTAAATACATTCATGCCAATAGGGTAGTTATAGTTTCCAATATTCCATATGAGCATCCACTTGACCAAGATAAGTGTATACCGAAAGATTAATTATAAAACTTACCAAGGTTAATACTCCATGAAAGGGTATGCAACAACTGATCCCATTCTTTAGGTCACTAGTATATGAGAGACCATTACATCATAGATACATAGTAGATTCCATAAAATCATTATCTACTGTGTACCATATTTAGATATCTAGATCACCTAAACATGTTTGTATTATTTTTACTTCAAATAAACAACATAAAAATCAATGATGATTTCCATAGACCCCCATTCTTATTTTTTATTCATGACCAAAAAGTCCTACTATACATACATAGATCATTACAAATAATATAGTGCTATATATTACACCTACGCATGTTCCTTGGTAGTATCATCAGTTTATTACACTAGGTTCACATTGGGGAGATAAATATGATCATCCATTAAATGACATCATAGGATAGTTATTTTTTGTAAGATATTCTAAAAAAAACCAAAAAAATAAAAAAACATATAAAATCCAAAACTATTTTTAGCAACTACATATTCTTATCTACTCCTTGGTATTTATGTTGTTGGTTCTATGTCAATAGATGGAATATCAATAATTTTTATAACATGTGTTTCGCACATCATTTGAGGGTGATACAAGCATACATAGATAAATGATGTATTCCTATATAGATGTTGAGCCTTTCATAATCATTTTATATATAAATTAAGGGCATACACTTCTTTGATCTATATACACATAGGTTATCTAGTTCAATCATCACTTTCCATTATCATGTTTGAGTTTATATAATTACACATGCATGCATTCATGATTATATATTTCAAAATATATCTTTCACAATATACTTTATATGTTATGTAATTGGCATTTTTTGTTAGCACATATATTTAGGGGCTACTATGCCATGTTTATATTGGTTACCTATGCTTTTCCTTTATGCACTTCCTTGAGTGTCTTGTCTTACTTTTTGATCATTTGAATATGCTCTATTTTTTATCCCTTGTGCCTTTGTTTTATTACTTTGACATTTACATATGTCATTGCTTATTGTATTTACATTTGAATATGTCATTATTTTCCTTGTGTATATTTAAATATGTCATGTCCTTTAGGTTGTGTAGAATTTGAACATTCCCATTATTTGATTTCTCCTTGGACCATTGTATTTTGACTTGATTTTGAGTGCTCTTATATGTATGATTAATTGCTTATTGATCTTATACTATTTTTATCTATACATTTCCATGATTTAAATCATGCATCTGAGGAATTAATATGATCAAATATTGATTTAACTTATTTGAGAATAATGGAGTGTTCTTATTTTAGTTAAGGGTCTGGATTAATAAATTAGTATAGAATATACCAATAAATATAGTCCTTATTTGTGTTCCTATTTGTCTTTTTCACCTTTCTAAAAATAGTAATAAATAAGAAGAAATACAACTTAGCTAGAGAATAGATTGAGATGGCTAATACAGAGGTTGAAAATAGCTATGCAAGACTAGAAAGGTGTTGTAAACTTGAATCTATCTTTCATTGGGTGAAAGTAAAAGAGCACTAAAAAGTGGATGCTTTAGTGTCTGACATTGTTGTCTGTTCCTATGATTGTTGTCCAAACTGATCATAGAGACCTAAATTTTTTTGGGTAGTTAAATTATGCCTATGTGAGCATGCCTGTGAAACATTTGGTGTTGGATATTGATGAAACTCATTATGGAGATTATTTTGTATTTAAACCCTAGGTCTATCTATACACACCAAATAACAAATATAACAAAATATAAAAGAGAAAAAAATTGGGTTAGAGGAAGTATGATCCCATGATCTAGAACCCCTATTACCCTGATCACTTCATATATTAACCCTTAAGTTAAGGTCTTATATCAAATATAGTTCTCCCTTAGGAAATGTGCATAATCAATGTGCATGGTAGATGCAAGAATGAAAATTTACCTAGGCCCTTCCTTGATCAAGCATGCAAATCTATGTGTGATGCAAAATTTTGAGCTATGTTATTGACTGATTTTCATTATTTAGTGTGCCAAAGTCATAAGTCCTAGATATAAAATGCCTTGTGAAGTCCTTTATATAGGATAATCTTTATTTTGAATTTTGGAGCTTTATTCATGATAGACAACATCAAAAAGATAAATAAAAATTAAGGGAGGGGATAAGAAGGGTTTGGGACCTATTAAATAAGGGAAAATGATCACTGAATAATAGTGCTAGGGAGGATAGGAGCACTAGGTACTACAGTTTATTAGAATTCTATTGTCTAAGAGTCAAAAAAATAGGTTGAGATTGACACAAGCCAAGTTTGGGGTCTCTAGGGGTATACTAAATTGATTGAGATAATGTAAAGGTGAAAAAATTGAGAAAGAATACTTATATAAGCAAAATAAAGACACGGCTGGTGAGAACAAGGTTCATATTCTTTAGTTGAAGTCTCTTGTGAAGAGCACTATGAAAAGGCATGACATGTGTGGTTGCTTGACCAATTTGGGGTGTATACATTTTCCCCCCTTTTATTATAATGATGTAATAAAATGAAACACTAGATTAAAATAAATAATAATAAAATGTGTACCTAAACCTACCTACATGGAGGTGAATGTGCTGCAAGGGTCCAACTCACTTCCTAGCCAGGGAAGTGGATGGAGAGCTGAATAGTGCCTAAAGAGAGAAGGAATCCATGGAGTAGATGCCCTCTATATTAAATTTGAATTTAGAATCCATGTATCATGGAGGAGGGCAATGCTTACCCCATATGTTAAATATGATTGAAGATAAGGAATGCTCAAAGGTTTAAAACCAATGTCTGTCCTCTATCCCATATAAACTCATATAATTTGGATGTACACATAAAATTTATATTTTTTGAAGAGAAAAATCTACCATGCCCCCACTCTGAATATTTTAACTAGAACTGAGAAGTGGTTAGCATCCCAAAACTAATATCTATCCTCTATCTTGCACAAACTTGTATAGTCTAGATTTGAGTAATATAATGGACCAACTTTTGTAGATGGCCATGTGATCTAACCTAGTGATAACCTGTGTATAGCTAGGTGTAATCTAAAAATTTGGTCAATGTGTAAGAAGAGAATGGCATGTCTTACCATTCTATATTTATAATCTTGAGTGATGAATAACATGAACATCTATGTCATGCCCCTAAATCTAGTATGTGAGTGATGCATCTGTACAATTTGGTAATGTGTATGACCACATGTCATATGACATATCTTGCCATGCCTGATGTGAAAAACTAGGACTAAAACACTATGATCTACATTATTCCTATAGTATAATATCTAATTTTTTAACTATGTCATATTGTATGAAGTTTTATGTGTGAGATGTGTAGCATGTACATCCCCAAATCTAGTATTTGAGTCTGTATATATATCAAAATCATTATGAATCCATATAATCTAAACCACTATATTTGAATAGTTTGTATATCTATATCAAAATCACTATAAATCCATATAATTTGAACCACTATATTTGATTAGTCTATGTATCTATAAACTAAAGGTATATCCCTCTGAATGTCCTAAATAATGTTGAGTGACCCACATAATTTAAGGCACTATATATCTCAATCAATCTAAGTTGAATTTGATAATCTAAATGCTAGATGTGTAAGAACCATGGTGTATCTACTTATGAGAGTAGATGGGTATGTTGGGAAAGTGTAGAAATAGGAATAATATGAATGATGCCCCTTTTTTGGGGAGAGGGACAAAAATTTTGATAGAGGAGGTCGAGCCAAAAGTGATGACTAGTGGTGTATTAATAGAAACAAGGTTGGTATGTTGTGAATAGATTGAAAGGTTATTTGGTTGATTAGATTGTGTTATTGAGATTTGAACATGTTTTGATTGGTGATGACCAAGTTGCATGTCTAGGTATATGAGAAATATAGAAATGTTCATGTTGTAGTAGGTAAATAAGGTACTAAGAGAGTGAAACTTGAGTGATGTTGAAGGTATCATTGTTATGATTTCATGGAAGGAAATGGTTTGAAAAATGAAGTTACAAGTTTTGAGTTATGAGTAAAATCATATTTCATTTTAAACATAAAGTTTGGTTAACATAGGGGATTAGATTGATTATTGATTCATTTGTACATTTATAGTTTGAGATTTTGAGCTTTGATGTGAGAAAAATGTTGAGGAGATGAGTACCTACCATGACCCAGTTTGAGAAGTTGGCAGCCCAAGTTTAGGTTGGTGTCAATGTGACCTTGGTAAGCAGCTTAAACACTTAGTTTTTATCAAATTTTAGGCATATTTTAATGTTTTTGAGGGCTTAAAAGTATCTTAGGATTTTTTTTCTATTTCTAGCTCTCTTGTCTTGTAGTCCAGTGATCCTATCAAGGGCTTTAATTCCCCTATCCTTTTGGAGTGATCTTATCCAGTGATGTTATCCTTACTACAACACTATTGTCCAAGAGGTAGAATGTTTCTATGATGTTGCTTTTATATTTACTATTGTGCTAGCCTAGCTTTTGACTTGGTATTAATGATTGATATATTTGTTATTTTTGGTGATATAGGGTGAGGTATAGATGAGAGAGTTCTATAGGGCCTGGGTGATGATAACATTGAGGCTACTACCATTATCTACTAATGAAAGAGTAGTTATGGATAGGGTGGGGTTAGGTTACATGTGTGACCTAGTTATATTGTAGTCACACTCATATATGATGACCACTTTATACAAAAGGTGGAATGTAGATACATGTACTTTTTGGATTCTTATAGGGGAGATGATTATGACTTTGAAAGATGTGTATCATATACTACATTTATCAACTAGTGGGTAATGAGTGATGGTATAAGATGACATGGTGCTGATATGATTGATTGTGCATATTTTTATTTTACTTATGTGTTCTCAAGTACACATCAGAGAGTTAGTGATAGTGATTTACTACTATGAGTCAGTGTGCAGTGTAATATTTTGTGCTTTCAAAAGTGGTTGGCTATTTTTTAGCATCTTTTATTTATATATATGGGAATGGAGTATATATTGCATATAAGATGCATAAAATTGTGTAAAATGTGGAGGTATATGGAACTATACTCTCATCAGGGAGGAATATGTTATCCCACCTATATAGGGACCTCTACAAGTTTACACAAAAGTCATTCAGTGGTGGGGTGAGTGTAGTGACCTTATTACATTATTGGGCATATGAGCACATAGTAGTTGTGCAGTTGATTGAATTATCGAGGGTAGAGTGGGCACCTTCATAAATATTTGAGGAGTGGTGGATGAATATAGTTGATATTATATCACATTAGATGGACCATTATTGGCTAGGTTTAGATATATTGGTGGTTGGAGACATTATATGGATACCTTACAAAGATTTCTTGGGTGGGTAAAGGATGGAGTATAGTTTTAATACATGAAGGTAAACTATTGGATACATGATCATTGGGGTAGATTATATGAGTACTTTCAATATGAGCACATTACTAGATATTTTTTGGTACCATAAGATGTTCCCCTAGTAACATGGGTGTGGGTGAGGAGTGCATGATCATCTATAAGGGTAAGAGCTTATGTGAGGAGTGGATGATCATCTGCAAGGGATGTGATCATAGATATTCTATATGTGGATAATTTTGGATGTCTAAATGTGTATACCACATGGTGGGATAGGCATTGGTGGGATATATTGTACCCTATTAAGGTAGGGGATGCTCCAAAATATGAGGATCTTGAGCTAATCTAGATGATGGGAGGTATAGTGATTATATTTGAACTATGTATAAATTTGTGCTTTAGTTTGATTTCAATGTATATAACTAATGAAGTGTAATAATCTGTGCATAGGTGAAGTGGGAGGTTCTCTATATGGAGCACAAGTTGGGGCAGGAGGTGGAGATGATGATTATTGGGAAATAGTAATTGAGTTGACACTCTTAGAGCTTATGCAACATGTACCTAATGGTGTGGTCAAAGAGGAATTGATAGATTAAGTGATGGTCATAGCCAGTATCCATGCCCATTTATTTGATAAGGCTTATATAAAATAGCTATATATGTTAGGGAATTAGGAGAGAGAGATGAGGTGAGAGCTGAGTTAGATAAGAATAATATTCCCCACCTAATTTTGGATCTGTTAGTATGAGGATCATGAATGAGTATATAGATATTTAGAGATGATATGTAGACCTACGTGAGGATCATGGTTAGCTATTGGAGTGAGAGAGTAATTATAAGAGGCATGTAATAGCATGAGGTTTTGTGGGGCCATCAAGTTCTAGGGTAGATTATGGGATTAGCATTGGTGGAGAGAGTGACATTGAGAGTGAGGACCTGATGCCCATTCATGATTAATTGTACTTGATACTAATGTATTTGTATTGAAAACTCATTATATATAAATACTTGTTTTATTTTGACTCATGCATATTAGGTTATGGAATTTGGAGTATATTGGTACATTTATTGAAAATAGTTGTGTAGACACTAAAAAACTACACACTTACAGTTTTTGATGACTAAATACCTTGGGACCCCCCTAAATACCCCATAAACCCTCTTAACCCTTAATAAACCCATCTTAAACCAACCAAATCACTATTCTCCTAGTCACATAATATTATTAAAAATCACTATTTGAAAGTACTATTCAAAATTATTATTCACTATCACTATTCACTATGGGACCCACTATCACTATTCATGATGACAATGAAAGTGACAATGCAAGTGACATGGATGGTGATATGGAAAGTCACATGGTTTAGAATTGAGGTGGCTTGATGTGGGACATCATACCCCACTTGGGACCCTTTCCCAAGATACTTAGTGACCTCATTTAAGCATCATAAGCCCCCCCTAAAATATGGTGAATTTCCCCTTAAGGGGAAATCATTCAACATGTATTTTTCCTTCACACATGAAATTAGAATTCAAATTGAGATACCTACCTCTTTAGTGCTTTGGGAAAGACAAAGGGCACCCATTTTTGACTTCTTAACCCAAATAGGATACTCACCAACCCAAATGGGAATCCCCACCAACCTCATCTTTAAATATTCATGCACCACATGAAAAATGGAATCACATTTGGTGTGACACCTATTTAAGTTCTTGGATGAAGATATTAAAGTGTGGTGAAAAGCCTTTAATCCTCATTTAAACCCATTTACATGATTCCCATTCAAAATTGGACTCATGTGCAAAGTGGGAGACTCGCCAACCCAAATGGGAGTCCCCACTAACCTCATCCATGACTCATTAATGCACCAAATGATAAATGGTGCCATATTTCACTATTCCCTTATTTTGGCATGTTTCTTAACATCAAATTCTATAAATATCCCCCTCTACTTCACCCAAGGTTAAGTGTGAAGTTAGTCTTTTTTTATTAACATATTATTCTAAGTTTTTGAAGGAGGTTATAATTTTTAAATTCATCCACATCTTAGAGGAAAAGATCACAAAGAAACTAAACTTTTCCAAAATCATCAAATATCTTTAACAAGCCAATATTCATCAACAAATATCTTCAAGCATTGAAGTAATCTTGTTGTTTAACTATCTTAATTTATTTATTCCTTTACATTTGGCCATATTTCACTTGTTTCCTTCCTTACCATCTTTTTATTTTATCCTCTTACCCACATCTCTTTTCCCTCTTGATCACGCTTTACCCCTTTGCCTTATTGGACTCATTTTGACCATTTTCCCCTTTGCCTTCTTGGCCTCATTTTGACCATTTGCCCCTTTGCCTTATTGGCCCTCTTTTTGACCATTTATCCCTCTTGTTTTTTTGAACATATTTATATTAACCATCCCAAATATTTCCCAACCCCAACCAAATAATTATTTTGACCTTTATCGAATCAATCCAAACCAAAAACCATAACTTTGTTTCAACCGATTTTCAACATTAGCATTATTTAATCTAGTTGCTCTATTTTAGCCATGTAAGCAACACATTAGTTTTATTAATTAATTTGATGTTATTTTTTGTTATTAGTTTCAGTTTGATGTCATTTTATGCAAATATTTCCATTTTCATTTACCAACTTAAGTGTTTAAAGAAGGTGGATTGACAAAAAGCTTTTGCTTTTAGGATCTAGCTCATGCTAGGCAATCCATCCAACTACTTGTATAACCAATAAGTTTTGTGGTAGTTATTTATAATTATAGGTCATTATTCCTTAGAAAAATAGGATTTTTCACAAATTATATATTCAACATGTGCATATTCAATAGGTATTCTTCTACACACCCTTCTCCACTAGTTTCTTCTTTTCACACTTACAAAAAAACAAAAATTAGATAGAAACATTTTTGCACACCCAGTGGGGCCCTTGAGTTTTCTTGGGTTCTTAGATGTTTTAGGACATTTAAAATTGAATTAGTGAAATTTATTTAGTTTTATTCTAGGAAAATTAATATTTCCTTCTTTGTAAATAAAAAACAAAAAAACACATGTTTTAGTTGTATTTTTATTTTAGAAAAGTTAAAGTTTATTTTCCTTGCATTTTTAAAAGAAATAGAAAGAACAATCATCCTAGGATTAGGACTTGAATTTTCATCTTACATTTAGAGATTTTATATATATTTAAAGAAATATAAAATTTCATTTGATTTAAAATAAACCTTGCATCCCTTATTTGCTTGCTTGTTTCTAATTAACCTAGATTAATTAGAGTAAAGTAAATTAACCATAGTTCACAAATGTTACATAACCAAACCACTTGCACAATAAAAAAAACATAAAACTCACTTAAGACAAGGCCCAACTATGATTTCATCACCTAGCAGATCACTTTACCCTTTATTAACTATTGTACTTATATTTAGTCACCAAGGGGATAACTAACTCAGCTCTTTGGTTGAGTATAAACTTTGGTAATTGGTATAAATTGGCTAAGCACCCGCACTAGCTGTAGGATCATGAAGTGAGGGGAGAAATACCTAAGAACTAAGAAACATAGTAAATCCAATACAAACTTCTTCTTGAGCACCTAAACACAATTAAAAACCAAACATAGACTACCTTGTTTAAGTCCTATTCAAGCCAATTTCCTCTTCATACTTTTCTAAGGAATAAGCCAAAAGAGATATTAAAAAGAATTCTAGGATTCAATGCACTATTATTGAATTCATTGTTTGACATGAGTCATTTTTTATTTCTCTTTATGTGATTTGTGAGAACATATCATCCTTTTATTACCTTCTTGTATGGTTCTCACTCACCAACAACAAAAAGACCTCGAAAAACAAAACCCACCATTAAATCAACCATCACCAACTTCCACCTTTTCATCCATGGAACACATTTCCAAACCCATAGACTCCCCTCACTCTTTGATAAGTCCTACTCAATTAGTCCCTAGAGATGCAAATTTTTCCACTTTCCTAAACAATAATCATGCGTCCTTAGAACACTACCTAAGAATCCTGTCTTACCAAATCTTGGCTTTAAACCCACTCATAGATATACCTTATTGCATGCATCTCCATCTCATGGGGAATACCTCCACTACCATGGGAACTACTCAAAATTTAGTTTCTTAAACATTATCATCAGCCAAAACCTCCCTCAAAACTAACCCACTAACCCAAACTACCACTACCCTTATGCCTCTTACTAATCACTCCCCTACAATGGGAGTACATACGTCTAACTCTACCCATCTTCCCATATTTACCTCAAATCCATCAAAAACTACTCCAATTCTAAACCTTGAGGTATCCATACCCTCCATGTTACCACTATTCATCACAAGAGTCATCACCCTTCCATTGGCCACTAACCCAACCACCACTCAGACCCAATACAAAACCTTTGGTTATCTTCATAACCCATAGGAAAATATGCCCACTACCTAACTACCTATATTTACCCAACCATTAACATCCATGTACAAATATATATCTTTCAACCAACCTCCAAAGACTACATACCAATACATGGAGTCATCTTAACCATCTACTAGTTATTCACACATTGCCCAACCTCAAAAAAACATACCATATAACTATGCATCCCAACAACCTCAAGGAGACTTCATGAAGCTGATCATGGATGAGATGACTACCCTTGAGTAATCCATCTCTAGAGCCCATAATCTTTTATCCTATGATAAAATTTTGAAGGAGCCTATTCACCCTTCAGTCCCCATCAAACCTTACCCAACCCAATGGAAACTTCCAAAATTTACCAAGTTTAATAGTAAAAAAGGCCCTCAACAACATTTAAGAGAATTTAGGCATTCATGCTACTTGATTACCCATGATGATGTTCTTCTCCTTTGTACCTTTCCTATTTCATCATCTAATCCAACATTGGATTGGTATAGTTCCATACCCAAACATTCCATCTTCTCTTTGACCTAATTAGCCCAAAACTTCTTGCATCACTTTTTGATCAAAATATCCAAGATAGTTTATATTATCTACCTCTACTCCATTCGGTAATTTAAAGATGAATATATTACCAATTTTATGGCTCGTTGGGGGAGCCTAATCAACCAACTTTCCTTTTCATTACCTCAATTCAGGATTATAGAGCTCTTCACCTAGGCATGTATAAAACATATTTCATCCACATTGCATGTCTAAAGCTTTTGAACCTTTGATTAAACTTTCACCATGACTCACAAACTAGAAAATAGATCCATTGATGAAGGAAGGTTAAAGTTGAAAAGAAAGAACCCAACTTACAAATCCAAGGAGCACTTTTCTTCCAAACCAAACAACCAAACCAATCCCAACACTAAAAATAAATCAACTGCCAACACCATTGTCCTCAAAGCCGCACCACCACCATTTACCAACCAACAAAACCCAAGGAACCAAACCTTTGACTTGTCTAATTATTCAAATAAAAACTAAAAGAACCAAAATTGGAATAATCATAAGCAATTAACTCCAATTAGAGAACCCTATCCTTCTATTTTGGAAAAGCTACTAAAAGCTAATACCATCCAACTTCCACCAATTAAACCACCCCAATAGTTTGATTCTTCTCAACCCATACCAGGTTGGTATAATGAAAATGACCATTATGCCTTTCATCAAGTCATAGGACATGACATTAATAGATGCAACACCTTCAAATACCTTGGCTAATCCCTCATTGACAAGGGGGAGTTTACATTGGGTAATCCCAATGCACCACTAAACCAAGCCCTTGACATATTTTGCAAGCCTTTTCCTAATCATGCTCCTTCTATTCCTTACCATGACAATAAACTAGATTCATCTTAGAAGACACATACTAGTAACATGGTTACTAATGAAATTGCTATTGAAGAAAGAATTACCTCAATCATTTCTTTCCCCATCCCCCTAATGGAAGCCATAGTACCTTCTATTCCTTTATACACCCAAACAAAGGAAGCCATAGTACCCACACATCCATTAGAGGATACCACACCTACCTCCCCTATCATAGAACCATCCACCCCCTCTTTGGAATATATCTCACGAGATATAAGATGACCTCATCCACCCTCTAATTTTAGAACCTTTTGTTAGAGGTCAAAATGAAGGTAAGGGAACCAAACTAGAACCTCTAACCCCTTCTTTGGTAGACCAACCTAGCCCTTATAAACCAACTAAAATGTCCACCCAATCAAGCAAAATCTCTTCCAAATTAATTGAACCTAATAAATCTAAAGCCACCAAGACAACTAAAGTGACCAAATCCCCTCCAAAATAAATAACTAAAACAACCAAAGAATTAAAACCAACAAAAGGCTGAAAACCCTAAATTTTACCTCCCTAAACCTTGACCTCCATTTTGGGTCCTCATCTCGCTAACTCTAACAACAAATTACATCATTTTTACCAAAACCCCACCACCTTTGTTGGTCACACCTTCATACTTACTTTCTAAGACACCTTTCCTCACTACACCAACAATTCCTAAGTTACTACCTTGCCCTCCACTACCTCCAACTCATCAACCATCTTGCCTAAGCCAAAACTATCAACCAAGAATACAACTTTACCCAAAACATCTATCACCAAACCTACATCCACACAACCTTATACTTTAACACCTAAAACAAAAATCATTAAACTTATACCACCTTTAGCCAAATCTTACTTAACCATTCTCCAGCAGTTATTGCAAACTTCTTCCTTGAGCTTACCACCCATCAAACCCTTTGACCCTTCACATACCAAACCCTTTTGGTTAAATGATAACTTGATATGTGCATACCATAAGTCACTAGGACATGACAAAAAAAACTATAAAGTTCTCCAAATGCTTGTTAATAGCTTGCATGAAGATGATGATCTATTATAAAAAAAAACTCCTTCATCCCTATTACTAATACAACCACCAAATCAATCCATAAAATATTCAATCTCACATAAAAGTAAGAGGAGGAACCAAAGCAACCACCCAATCTAAAAAAAACCCTTATCCACACTATCCACATCGTTACCTGATTTCGAGCCCAATAGAAGGATAAAGAGAAGGCTAAGGCATCCATTCCTTGGACTTAGCCTACCCTAAACTCAAAAGAAAATAATACTCAACCATCTCTATATTTGAACAAACCCAAGGTATCTATCTTAGGTGCCTCCCCATCTAACCCTCTATACCCTAATCCATATGAAATATCTATTCAAAAATCTATCCTAAAGTAGCTTCACCAAACTCTAGCAAAAATGATCTTATATGAGTTAGTCTCTAACTCTCCCCATCACTGCAAAGCACTCATAGAAGCCTTGAAAACCATTGAGGTCTAACCCATTTAATGTTAACCTCTCACCACCTTTTTTGGATCCCTTCAAACTTCCAACCTTGTCACCTTCAAAGATTTATAAATACCTTATATTCATCTAGAGGATCCTAATATCCCCCCCTTCATTATAGCATACATTAATCAAACCCACATCAAAAGGGTGATGATTTATAGAGGAGCCAACATCAATATTATCTCCTCCCACACCTATGATCAACTACACTTACCCATGAGCATCATGTTTGAAAGCACAATGGTCTTTCATTCTTTCAATGATACCATGGCTACTACTTTGGGCACAATTGTACTATTCCTTGATTTTTTTATGTTATGGAAGAATAATTCCATTACAATGTTTTACTAAGCACCCTTAGATTCATGCCATGAGTTGTGTCCCTTCCAACTTACATTGATGTGTCAAATTTGAGCACAAGGGGCAAGTTGTGACTATCTAGGCTAACCCTAGTCCTTTCACATCTTACAATATGACATATCAACGTAATGAAATCCTCCTTCCTCCTTCATCCACCTCATAACCATCTTATAATGACATAACCCCACTAGCTAAAACCTGTAACACTTCCACACTAAATGTTGATGAAGCTTCTACTAGCTCGTCTATCCCTTCTTCCTAGATTCCTATAGAGAATCCCATGGCAACCACATTCTAATATCTTTCCTTTGGGAAATATAGACTCTTAGCCTTCGATGCCTTCTCTACTCCCCAAGAATATGGGAATCTCAGGGATGACCCTTCTTACAAACCTAACATTGGAACCATCATCCTCTTTAGGATCCATAACCATCAAATAAATTTTGTTTATGGGGGACTTGATTAGCCACTTCTATCCCCTACCACTACTTCATCCATCTAACCATTTACCTCGAACTTTTCCTATCTTAATAAACTAGAGTTTGCTAAGTTGTATCTTCATAGATGTGCTTGGAAATGATTTGGTGTTGGTCACTATGAACAAAGTCCTCATGAGTTACCCCATATCAAAACTTCACAACCTCATGAGTCATTTGGCCTTAGGTATGAACCACCTGGAGAACCCACCAATTCACCCAAACCCATTTCCACCATGGATGAAAATATCCCATCCTCACCAACCCAACCACTTTATCCACTTAAACATCCTAACATCACCCCCCCACCAATTTTTTTCTAGTCAATACCATTAGTTTGGGCCCTATCATCTACCAAAAAGGTGGATAAACCAAAGTCCTTCCACTCATTCACCTTGAAATGGTAGAAAATTATTCTCCTACCAAAAACACCATCCAACATCAAGATGATGATTCCATTCTTACCTACCTCATTTTGGGGGATTCTTCTATCCACAAATCCCTTCTTCCTGATGCCTCAACCATGTCAAATTAATCCACCATAGATATCAACTCAGGCACCTTGGATAACCCCCACATTGTCAAATTATGTAAATCACTGAATGCTGAAGAACTTTTAGACTTCTTCTCTTTCCTCCAAGACCATATAATATCATTCACTTGGTCTTATAGTGATATGCCCAGGATTGACCCCACCATTTATACCCATAACATAGTCACTCATCATGATGCCAAGCCTATTACATAAAAATTTTGATGCATGCATCCTTGCATACCCCTTCTCATCAAAGAAGAACTTCAACTTATCCTTTATGTAAACTTTATTCAACCCATTAACTACCCCTAATGGGTATCAAATATTATACCTATCACCAAATTCACTAGGGGTATCCATATTTGTGTGTCCTTTCATGAGCTTAACCTCACCTACCCTAAGGATGACTTTCCTCTACCTAGCATTGAACAGCTTGTTGATCTCATAATCATCCATGAGATGTTATCTCTTATGGATAGGTTTTTGGGTTATAATCATATCTTGATTGCTCCTAAATATTAACATAAAACTGCCTTTACCACCCCTTAGGGGACCTTTCACTATAGATTTATGCCTTTCAAGTTAAATAATATTGGTGTAACCTACCAAGGTTCCAAGCCTTATATCTTCCATAATATCATCCATAAGATTGTAGAAGACTATGTGGATGACCTTATCAGGAAATCCAAACTCTGAATAGATCACTTGACTATTCTTAAAATCATATTTCAATGCCTCATCCTTTATCATGTTTGCCTTAATCCCAAGAAATATATTTTTGGAGTCCTTTCAGAAAATCTTATTGGCTTTATCATCTCTCTTCATGGAATCAAAGAAGACATACTAAAGTTAGAGTAATTTTTTACATGCCTCCTCTAACTAACCATAAGCTACTCCATAGCTTATAGGAAAAACTTCAATCTATTCATCATTTCATTTCCCAACTTTTAAATCAGTGTCAACCTTTCTAGCACATTCTAAAGAAGGATGTCTCTTTCAAATGGAATAGTGATTGTCAAAATGCCTTTGATTCACTCAAACAATATTTTTTGTGACTACATGTCCTCACCCCTTATAAAGATAATCACCCCTTTTACCTATATATCTCTATCACTGATCATTCCCTTAGGGCAATGTTGGTTCACAAAGATGAATTACATAAATAGAAAACCATATACTACATTAGTCATATGCTTCTAGAATATGAGACTCAGTATACATATATCGAAAATCTTTGCTTAGCATTGACCTTCATGGCTAGCAAACTCTACCACTACCTTATTTAACCATAAAACCTATGTCATTTCTAATACCAACTTACTCAAGTAAATGCACTCTAAATCATACAAAAATCAATGTATGGATAAGTGGCTCATGCTCCTAGCTGAATTTGACCTTGAATTCCTCTAGTAAAATTTGATTAAGGGGTAGGTCATTGTCAACCAATTGGCAAAAGCTCCTTTACCAAAAAACTAACCACCTCCTCTTGCCTTTTTAGAAGAGTCTATTACAACTCTTTTTCAATAAGATGGCATAACCTACTAAATTACCATGTTATTTGATGGCTCAAAGTGCCAATAAGGATGGGGTACTAGAGTTATTCTCATTCCTCTTGATGGTGAACCTCTTTCCCTCTCCTTTAAACTTGATTTTGAATACACCAATAATATGGCTGAGTATGAAGCCCTAGTGATTGGTCTCTAAACTACTCTAACCTTGGGAATTAAGACAATCCATGTCTTTGGTGATTCTCAACTTATGGTCAACCAAGTCAACAGATCTTGTCAATGTAAAAATTATGTCTCACAAAAATATAAACTTTTAGTTGACAAACTCTTAACATAATTCAAACATTACTTGGTCTAATATATTCCTTTATCTACCAACAAATTCATAGATATGATGGCTTGCCTTGCTTTCTAGATCCATTCTCAACCCTCCAATTCCAAAATCCTTGTCACCATTCATCATTTTACCACTCCTTCCTATAATAATCTGATCTCCCTACCATTTTTAGTGTATAGAAATCCTCACCCAACATTTGGTATGACCAAAATCTTAACTACCTTAAGCTAGGCATCATTCCTCCCAACCTCTCTAGGAACACCTGAAGAGATTTTGTTCAAACACCTCTTATTACACCATCCTAGGGGGAATCCTTTACAAACATGATTTTGAAGGTCTCATTCTTCATTTCCTACATAGCCATGAATCTTCCCATGCCATCAAGGATACACATGATGGGATCTATAGGGGACACTTTAGCAGCCTAGCAGTCACTAAACGTATCCTTCACCTTGGCTACTATTGACCCACCCTCAACCAATACTATTGTGATTATGTAAAAAAATGTGTAAAATGTCAATAGCACTTTAATTTACATCATGCACTAGCCAATATCCTCTAGGTATCTAAGGACTTCTGGCCTTTCTCCCAATGGGGGCTTGATCTCATTGGGGAAAATAACCCCCATTCTTCATAGTGGCATAGTTCCATCATCATAGCCATTGAATATTTCACCAAGTGGGTGGAAGCTATCCCTCTTATCTTGTCCAAAGTGGATAATTTTTTTTACATTATCAACCATCATATCATCTACCACTTCAGTGTTCCTCATAAGATTATCACTGATAATGGTAAATATTTTAAGAAAAAGTAGGTCCAAGGGCTATGTGATGTATTTGGCATCGAGTTAATATTTTTCTAACCTTACTATCCACAAGAAATGGAAAATTAGAATCCTCTAACAAAATCTTTAAAAATATGCTTACCAAAGCCATCAGAGCTTTAGGTCAAGATTGACACTTAAACAACCCATTCACTTTATGGGCCTATTGTACTAGCATTCAAACCTCTATGGGTGCTACCCCTTTCTCTTTAGTCTTTATAATAGAGGCATATTACCTCTTAAAATCTAAATTCCTTCTCTTCACATATCTTTTCAAGAGATTATTTCTAAGGAATATTTTCATTAGCACCATTTATCTCAACTTGAGCTACTTGATGAGCATCATTTAGTAATCCTCAACCACCTCCATATCTATCAGGAGTGTATCAAACATGCTTATGACAAACACCTCAAATAATGGGAATTCAATATCAGAGACCTCATCCTAAAGGAAAACCAACATGTGACCAACCTGGAAAAGAGTAAATGAGGCAAGTTTGATTTCAATTAGATTAGACCCTACATCATTACCCATAAGTATGGATTAGTAGCTTATCATTTGTCCTCTCTCAAAGGCAAACCATAACTTGAGCCCCTTAATGCTTCATATCTACATCCATATCTCTATTAAATAAATATTAAGATCAATCCTTTTGTCTAACTTAATCTCATCCCTTAGTTACGATATTTTAACCTTCACCCATATTTCTCCTCTCATTTTGAGGACAATTGATTACAAAAGAGAACCATGTCATTAACCATCACAGTCATAGCCTAATCTTAAATGTGGGTACCATGGCTCTACCCATAGCATGGTTCTCATGGATAATTTTCATCTATAACAAGATGGAATCCCATGGTTATTGTCTCTAAAAACCATACCTTTTCACATATCATTGACCTTCTTGTGTTAAAGTTTACCCTCATAAAGGTAAACCTTTGAACTAATTAGACCTTTCCATGTCTAAACACATTGCATCTAAACACAATTTAGATATCAAAATACTACTTGGGTTAATATCTTAAGCATTAAAAACTATTCCTTTGAAGGAAAGCTATGCAAAAACAAAATCAAAATTTCCAAATGTAAGGTAGACTACTCTCTTGAAGGACAACTATCAAGATCATTAAACAAAGCCAATAAGCTTAGACCACTCCCTTGAAGGATAGATGAGTTAACTTTGTCAAAAGCAGAGCAATTTATTGGAAACTTCCCATATCGATCAACTTTGCATATACAACAATAAAGCAAAAGACACACTATCACAACAAATTCTAAAGCCACAATCAGCTCTTAAGCAACATAATAAGTTGGAAGCCACAATCGGTTTTCACATATATACTTCCCACATTGATTAGTCTACATCTAACATATGACATGAGATTACTTTTTACCATTATTATGTCATCTATAGAAGGGAAAAATTAATTCACATGAGGTTATCATACATATCACCCATTACCCTTCACACCACCTATCACCCATCTTTCCTTTAAACTATCTATAAATCAAGGGATTTAAAGCTTACTTGACACCCTGTGATCAAGAGATTTTATTTTATCAACTAATAACCATTCATGCATAGTGTTTGAATGGATTGTATTCATTAATCCAATCCAAATTTAGGTCTATTTTTGGTCCTTGTCAAAAACAAAGCATCATTCCCTATTCTTATCTTACTGTGCTTGGATGATGTTTTCATCATGACTTTTTCCATCCAGTGTTGTAACAATAATAATCATTATTTTTAAATTAAGTGAGAATACAACAAACCATATCACTCATAACCATAATCATAACATTCATAAGTATCCACATAACCTTAAGCATGATAACATTTGATTAGTGACATCTAACACATTTTGTACATGTTTATAACAAACTATACAATATTTTATTTAGGGTGAAAGGAGTCACATGACACATACATAGTCATAATATTACACACACATTTCCTAAATCTCATGCATACATTATTTTCCTACCCAAGCATTAGACCAATTATCTAGTGACTTTGGATTTGTGTTCAACCATCTTTCTACTTGATTACTCCTTGAACTAACATCCATAGCATTCCCTATCTCAACAACTACTAAAGGGTATACTTTTTTCTCCTCTCCCACATTCATCCCCAAAAGAAGAGAATCATATTCCACTTTGGTTCTTTCACCCTAATCACCTAGCACAACCATTAAATCTTTTTACTCTAGTTATTATTCTTGCATTGGTACCTTTGGTTGTTGTCTTAGTGCACATCCTCTTGGATAGTGAGGATTCCCTCTATAAATAGGCTGACAGTCATGTTCTCTAGCCCTGCATCTTACGTAGTGAAACTATCACCTTTCTCATTGCTATAGAGGTAATATTTTATGCTCAAGCTCAATCCAAGGGTGACTTTCCCCTTATTTTTAGTCTAGTAGTACTTCCATTATCACCATTTCATGTTTTAGTATTTGATAGATCTACACATTCACCATATTGATTATTTTGGGTCATAGGGGCTACTAATTATCTCCACCATTGCTTTCATTATTCTCCATATTCAACCTTGTATAGTTATCTACAATATCTATTACCTAAAAAACCAAATAACTAAATGATAAATATTTATCCTTATCATGATTCTTTAAATAAAATACCTGACCATTATCCCTCACTAACATGATTCTCCATTCCACTGACAGGGAAGGTCATATGATGTCATTGATTCCCTTGAATAGTTTTCTCACTTAAAATGGTCATTTCTACTTACCTTTTCATATGGACACATCACCCTTGATCTGATTCATCATTTTGATAAATCCATTATGCACCATCATGATATCTTTTTATTTCCCTTACCATCCAATCTGCATCTGATGTCTTTCCCTACTTTGCCATCTTATGATCCTTATAGGCCTAGTGGTCATTTTTTTCATTCTCACCTTTAGCCTAATTAATGTAAATTGGATTATAACCATG
This sequence comes from Torreya grandis, assembly GCA_037957365.1. NCBI lineage: Eukaryota > Viridiplantae > Streptophyta > Pinopsida > Cupressales > Taxaceae > Torreya > Torreya grandis. The sequence continues at coordinate 405,940 of JARHVA010002971.1, forward strand.
GGCCACTATAATGATCACACCTTCACAACTACCACTATTATTGGTGGTGTTAACTCCCAAATACTTGCCATTGTAGAAACTCCTCCATTAGAGGTAGGTTGATTATTGAATTCATGAAAAAAAATTAACCTTCCTATCCCCTATACCCTTTGATTACTACCAGCCCATTACCAATGGCTCTAAATGTTAGACCCCAACCATTAGCAGTGTCTGATTAAACATGGTAGTCTTTTATTTTATGCCAACTAAGAGTTCATCAATGGTAAGGGAATGGTCACATTTTCCAATTGAGTAACCAATATCCTAGAACACATAGCTACCTGATACATAGATATATTCTAAGTGGAACCCTAAGTCATTGATTTCAAGGAATTGGGATAGAGGATGCAGACACGGCCATCATTTTTCTAGCCTACCCATGTAGCTCTTGGGTCAGGCAAGGTCCATCATCTATCACTCACCATGCTACTAACTTCCTTAATTGTAGAATATACTTAGTCATCAAATATATTATTTTTAGGTCATCATTTCTCTATTACCCTTGAAAATCATCTCATAATGGTGATGAACCTTGGACAAACTGACTATATAGATCTTGATAAAAGCCCACCTCCTAAAAATTCGCTCATAGTGGTAGACATTTTCTCTAGGCTTCTACCCTCACATAATTTTAGAAGGTACAACCTCCTCATAAAGGCACCTCTTATATGGATTAGCTCCATTAAAGGTCATTTGTGGTGCTTAACATTGTGTTCCCTTCTTATTTATCCTACCTTATCCATCCATGTCTCTCATCCTAGTAAATGTAGGATCATTATAGTAACCATTCACTAATCTACACCATGCACTTTCACCGTCACCTTTACCAAAACCCAAAACCATTATTTTACAACACCTTTTTCACCCACCAAAACTAACACATGTGGTCCATCAAATTAGGGTAGCCAATTTGAAAACTACTCACCCAACCCTTGTTGAACTACATTGACTTGATGTCCATGGACTATGTAGGCATTACCTCTCTTTTACAAGTAGCTCAGCCACTAACAACTAATTCCCATTTGATTTTTCTTCTCACTCATTTCCACCACTACAATGTCATCTTACTTAGGGAATCCTACATCAAGGAACATTTGAATTATTTCTAAAGTGTCTTTATGTTTTAACACCATCTAATACTTACTCTTAAGTTTTTCTCCCATTACTGGGAGAACTACATTGGTCTGAGGGCTTTTTAGACTATGTAGGTAACACTCAGTTACTGAGGTTAGCTCAATCACATTATTTTGTTTTCCTTCCTAAAATCTCTTCCTCCACTTCCCTACCTATCCCCTCACCACGTCCCTCCCTTTAGCTTGTCAATCTCTTTTAACCACTTTTTTAGCTTGTCAATATCTTTCAACACAAGGGCTGACAACCTTCCTCATTAACCCCTCTTATTTCCCATATAGCCACCACCTACTCTACCCCACTAACCTCTCCATCACCTTTCCTTGCACATACTTTGTAAATCACTCCCTCACCCACTTTTCATGTTTTTGGTCCCTCTCTCCACTTATTACCAACCTTACCCTTTATCCCTTTCAACTTCTTTCAACATCCTCATCATCTCCCCTCACCCTTGGATATTTGTTGTACCCTTTTTATCACTCTCTTTTCCTCACCAATTACACATCATACTGTGCATCTTGCAAGCTTTTTGTTTCTTCTGTTGCTGCACTTTTTATTTACATTTACCACCACACTGCTATTTCACCACTCTTCCCATTGTACCTATTTTCCATTCTTCTTGTTTGCTTCTTTTCCATCCTTTTTGTCTTCTTTTTTTCCTCCACAACTAGTTTCTACCTAGGTATTTATCCTTTTAGAAGACTTCTATAATTTCCTCTTTTCTTTTTCTCAATTATTGCCTTTTTCATTCCATCTCGGTATTCACTTATCTTTTTCATCTATGTGAGTAACCATGATTTATATCCCTACTTCAATTCTTCCCTTTTCTTCTTATCATCCCTAATCTCCATCCCTTATTTTCATCTCAAGCCCTTTCCTTGTGTTCCCCTATTTCTTCACCACCTCACCCTTTTTTAGCTTAACAACCTCTTCTAACAAGATGATTGACATATACCTTATCTATTGAGCTTATTATTCATCCATCCTTCACTTCCCCTTGTTTTTTGTAACCCCTTTCCAATTTAACATCCCATTATTATCTCTAAAACCACCATCTGCTTTGATTCATTACCTATAATCATCCATGCTTACTTTTTCCAAATACCACCTACTTCTTCACTCTCCTATCATCCTTTTTATGTCCTAATTCCACTCCTTTTTCCTCTTATTTCATTTATTCCATTTATTTCCTTGTTTTTCATTTTCATCACCAAACTATTTTCTCCTTGGTATATTTTTAGACTTATTTTCAAAACCTTTGTGGCCTCCCATATTTACCATCCTCCCCTTACTGTTCATGATTGATACACTTCTCTCCCCATCCTTTTCTATTCTCCAATCTGTCATTCTTTAGTACATCCCTTACCCCCCATCTTCTACCTCTTATTTTTATTATATTTTCTCCATTTCATTTCATTTTTTTCATCTCCCTTGATGACATTTTTTGTTATTCTTGACCTTCATTATATGTGTGTGTGTGTGTGTGTGTGTGTGTGTGTCCATGCCTAGCTCTTTCTATCCTTCTCCACCTTTGTCTTTATCTGTGACCTCATTGTTTTTTCTACCTATCTATTCATCCATATCTTGGTCTACCTTCACCTCATCCCTTTTAGGATCTTCCTTCTATTCTCTAATTCAACCTCCACCTCTTTAGAGTGTACTCACTAGTTGTTCTACTTTGACATGCATCTCCTTGTTTGCTTCCTCATGTCCTCCACACCCTTGATCCCTCATTTAATTATTAATATTATTATTCACCTCACTCCATATTCTAAACCCCCCCAAATTATTTCTCTAAATTCCCTCAAAACTCAATGCTTACTTATTTTGGGGCCCCACTAGTTCAAGGGTCAAGGGTTCAAATCTTTGTCACTTCTTATTAACCCACTCTGCTCCTTTGCTTCCCTAAATCATTAAACAATAACCTTCCATATCCTATTAATGATATTGTTGTGGAGTGTGCATAATTTCAAATTATTTATATGGTGATGAAATAACCCATCAGATCATCATGGCAATTCAAGTAGTGCCAAATTTTCTAAATACTAGTAATGTATATTTCTTTAAAATGGTGGTAGAAATTTTATGCTTGAATCTACTTATCCATGGCTATAAATTCCATTTTTCATAGTTGAATAAATCATATAATTTCATCCTAGGTAATCTCACTAACCATTTTTACTAAACCAATCAAAAAACTATTAGATACCCATAGTTTCCACCCTTTAGAGGTTTCATTTCTCTAACATCCTTCAACTAGACCTAACTACATGATATTAAATTAGGGAAACCAAAAAGAAATACATTATGCCTAAATTTTAGTTTGGATATTATGTTCATAGAACTATGTATGAAGCATCAACTTTCCTAAATCATATGGAGTCCACTCAACCATCCCCTTCCAATGCATACACAATACACCCATGATTTTAACACATCCACCTTGATGTTGGTTGGTTTTAACCTAAACCATTAACATGTTTTATGATGACTTTTGACCACACTGAACAACCTTGCCATGTTGAAATTTTAAACTTTTATACCACCTCCTACCCAACCTAACCAATTGTGTTATTTTTCAGGAGCACTTCCTACCTTGGATACTTGAAACCAACATTGACCCTACCTAGATGGCTTGATAGCCTAACCTAATCAACTATAACCAATGTTATGGACTGATTATCCCTATCATGTGTCTTTCTAGTATCAAACTTATTTTTATGAATATTGGTAACTTTATTCTTTACACAATCTTAACTACCATGCTTAGTCACCTTCCACCCATTGGCATTTCACATGCCCAGCTACTTTGTGGCACCACCTAGTGCCTCCCTACTAGCTACTTATCAAAACTACACCTGATTTGACATTTCATCATCAACTCTTACTTTGAGGGGGAACACCTCCTCTAATACTTAAAGCACCCTAACCTTCAACCAAGCAATTTATTCATGTTTTTTAGTTTGTTAATTCAAGCTACATAAAAAAGGGGCAAAATGTAGACACCAAAAAATTACACACTTATAGTTTTTGATTACTAAATTCCTCAAGACACCCCTAAAAACCCCTCTTAACCCAACCAAATAACTATTCTCCTAGTCACATAATATTATTTGAAAGTATTATTCAAAAGTACTATTCACTATGGGACCCACTATCACTATTCATGATGACATGGAAAGTGACATGAAAAGTGACATAGAAGGTGATATGTCAAGTCAAATGGCTTAGAAGTGAGGTGGCTTTATGTGGGACATCATACCCCACTTGGGACCCTTTCCCAAGGTACTTAATGACCTCATTTAAGCATCAAAAGGACACCCTTGAAATATGGTGAATTTACCCTCAAGGGGCCATAATTAAACATGTATTTTTAATTCACACATGTAATTAGACTTCAAAATGAGATATCTACCTCTTTAGTACTTTGGAAAAGATAAAGGGCACCCATTTTTGACTTCTTAACCCAAATGGGAGACTCACCAACCTAAATGGGAATCTCCACCAACCTCATATTTTAATATTCATGCACCACATAGAAAATGGCACCACATTTGGTGTGATACCTATTTAAGTGATTGGATGAAGAAAAGAAATGGTGGTGAAAAGTATTTAAGCCTCATTTAAACCCATGTGCATGATTCCCATTCAAAATTTGACTCACGTGCAAAGTGGGAGACTCACCAACCCAAATGGGAATCCTCACCAACCTCATTTTTAAATCATTAATGTGACACATGAGAAATGGCACCATATTTCATTACTACCTTCTTTTGGCATGTTTCTTAACATCAAATACTATAAATACCCCCCTCTCCTTCACCCAAGGTTAAGTGAGAATTTAGTCTTTTATTATTAACATATTTTTGCAAGTTTTTGAAGGAGGTTATCATTTTGGAAGTCATCCTTATCTTAGAGCAAAAGAGCATGAAGAAACTAAACTCTACCAAATTTATCAAAGATCTTCAACAAGCCAATCTTCATCAACACACAACTTCAAGCATTGAGGTAATCTTGTTGCTTAAATATCTTAATTTTTTTATTCCTTTCCCTTTGGCATTCTTCTTTAACTTTCTTCCTTCCTTACCCTCTTTTCATTTTATCCTCTTACCCATATCTCTCTTACCTCTTGATCACCGTTTACCCCTTTTCCTTCTTGGCCTCATTTTGACATTTTGCCCCTTTACCTTCTTGACCTCATTTTGACCATTTTCCCCTTTTCCTTCTAGGCCCTCTTTTTGACAATGTATCCCTTTTATTTTCTTGAAAATATTTCCCTTCACCATCCAAAATATCTTCCAACCCCAACCAAATCATTATTTTCACCTTTATCAAATCAATCCAAACCAAAAACCATAACTTTATTTTAATTGATTTTCAACATAGCGTTATTTAAACTAGTTGCTTTATTTTATCCATCTATGCAATGAATTTATTTTTCTTAATTAGTTTTATATTATTTTATGTTATTAATTTTAGTTTGTTGTCATTTTATGAAAATATTTCCATTTTAATTTACCAACTTAAGTTTTTAAATAAGGTGTATTGACAACCTCTTAGAAAGATTTTGCTTCTAGCATCTAGCTCATGGTAGGCAATCCATCCAACTACTTGTCTAACCAATATTTTTTGTTGTAGTGATTTCTAATTGTAGGTCATTATTCCATAGGCAAAGAGGAGCTATCACAAAGTCTAGATTCAACATGTGCACATTCAATAGGTATTATTCTACACACCCTTTTCCATTAGTTTCTTCTTTTCACACTTAGAAAAAAATGAAAATATATAAAAATAAGTTGATTAGAAATAGTTGATTTAGCATTGATGTTGAGGCTACATATGTTTGGTAAAATGTTATTTGGGATGTGACTTGATTGTTTTTGATAGGTTCAAGTGTGATTCTAGTTTTTATTTTTAATCATATGTGAGTAAAAAACTTTATTTCTTTGTAATTGGTAAATTGATTTGATAAAGTGAATTAGTTTAAGATTGGTAAAATAGGATATTGGTAAGATCAAGATTTGGATAATTTGGTATGGATAGGGATGGTTATTTGGAAATATTAATGTTAGTTGATAGTAGAAGGGGATGTAAGATATCACTATGTGCATATCATCTCCATGGGTATTGTATCACTATCTTAACCTTGATGGCCAACTAAACAAGTGGCCATATTACTCATATTATGTAGGAACATGCCCTGTATATGATGTTTTCTATGGTGTACTAATTGTAGTTGTACATATAGAATTTTTAAGATGCAACCTTAATGGATGTGTAACTAAAACTATTTGCTATGAAGGAATCTCATCTATCCATAATAGTAGTGGATTGATACATGAAATAACACCCTATGACCTCTACTATGATGCATATGATTGAACAATAGATTGAGATGGAATTTTAACATATGATGGGGGATCATATAAACTCAATATTAGTTGGTTGATATGTGAAATAGGTCCTTGAAAACTTAGTTATAGTGACTATATATCTAGAGAAATACTCTGTGATGTTGGTTCATCTAATCTTAACCCAAGCAGGTTACTACATGAGATAGGATCCTAAGAACTCTATTGTGGTGCCTATGAGTATGTTGGATATGTATATGAAATTTCACTATGTATTTCATATAATACACTACTATATGTAGGCTGATCTTGTTATACTAGTCTCTAATCCTTCTAAGTAGGTGGAATAAAATATCTCCTATGAGGCTCTATCCTAGAAAATGCATTACTCTCATGATGAGTAATCGATAATTATTGTGAAGAAATGTCCTTGGATGACTAAATCATGGATAAATAAGGTCTATGGATCTATTATGGAAGATATCTCAGTTTTTGTGGTGTGAATTCTATCATTTTATTCTCAACACATCTATTAATACAAGCCCTGAGTCCATAACAATCATTGTCTCTGTGTCCATAGATATGTTGTTAGTTATAAAAAGGTTGATGTGGTTGTCTATGTAAGAGATGTGGATCTTGATGATGAGTAGAAGGTAATTTTATTAAACCTCTATCTAGTGGTACTGATAATATGACATATGGACTATCCTATTTTGAATTAAACTATAGTGGTGCCCTACTATTGTTCTCTATAGTGAATACTATATGTGGTGCTCTAAAAAGTAGCTATCTATTCTGAACTAATTTATTTTCTATATATGGTCTCCTATCTTGCTTGGGACATGGTGGATGTTGTGTGATATGAAATATAGATGGAGGTAATGATATGAAATCTAGAGTAACCTGATCAATTGAATCTAACTCAATCAATCCCAATTTCTTCTCCAAGGATAAAAATGGATAACATAAGTGCTTAAAATAGGAATCTATCTTATATAATATATGATATAAGAGGGGTTGGTAAATCCCCTTATTAAATATATGTTTGACCTCTAAATCTATTGGTTTATAGATCAAGTGTAACATGCAAGTCTGAAATCATAAGATATAATCACTAATTAGCTTTGAAGGATTATAATGCAATACATAAAGTTTCTCATATGTAACATGAGGGCCCATGTTTTCTATGTAATATCTGATAAATGTCTCCTCTAATTCATCATATGTATGCAAGGAATGAAGAGGGAATATATGAAAGAACCAATCTTATACATTAGCCACTAATGTTTTTTGGAACAACTTAAGTAGAATCAAAGGACTCATATGAGATGGCAAAACCTTTTGAAAGGCTTTAAATTTTATGAATGTATTTATAGTTCCATCAAATTGAGGCAATTATGGTTTATGGAAGTTCTTAGGGAATAAAGCTTTGACAAATTTCTTTAGAAGAGGGTTACCATGAAAGTCATTGGTATCCATCCAAGACTTATAAGCCTTGTTTTACAAAGTAAGGAGATGTAATTGGTGTTGTAATTCACAAATTACATGCATCAAAAAAATAATCTCTTTGGTATATTAGTATCTTAAAGTGGTTCATTTAAACATTGAATTTGATCATTTATTTTAGCCATGGGAATATTACATATAGAAACTAGATCATAGAGAGGGGGTGTGCTCACTTGAGCCTTTGGAGGAATGGTAACTTGGACCTTAGTAGAGGGATGTAGGATACCATTCTCTTCGGGTGGAGAGTGAGAAATAGGTGCTACTATAGTGGGGGTGCTTTGGGATATTCATTGGTATCTTTAGTGTTTAGTGAATCAAATTCTATTTGAATAGAAGATGTGATGTTATCATTGACATGTGTATCATTTTAAATAGAATTATGCATAGAAGTAGAAGATTTTTTTTGTAATGAATTATGTTTGAGAGAAGGAGTGAGAGAAGATTTAGAAGCATGAGATGAATTTTATTCTTCACTATATTTATAATATTCATCATTATTCCATACATTATCATAATTGGAATTTTGTTCATTTGAAAGAAGAGAAGTAGAATTACCAATTTCATATTCACTCTCATTGTCATATTAATTTGAATGATCACTATCATACACATTATCACTTTAATTATCACTAGGGAGAGGGGTAATAGAAGATGTTAATTATTTTCTAATATGTAATAAATTTTCATGTGAAATTAGGATACTATGTGCATCTATGTTATCGTTGAATGAAATACATGCATTATTTTCATTTTCAATATGAGAAGTAAGAGTAAGAGAGTTATCATTTATACATTCTTTTGCCATTGTTTGAGATAAAAAAGTAGAGTTAAGAAAATGAGATGGATCATTTGAACTATGCATTAGAAATTTGATTCTATTTTGTTTATATTTTTTTAATTCAAACATAGAAGTAGCAAAAGAGAGGGAGAAACTAGGTTCAAATATAAGCATATTATCACCAATGAGAGGTTCACTTGGAATCGCATGAATAATTTGTACATTTGATGTATTTTGGATAGGAGGATGAGGTTGAAAGTAACTTTCCCTTTTATTAAAATTATTTTCTTTAGAAGAGGGAAGAAAAGAGATAGATTTGAGAGAAGAAGATGCATCTACTTTTTATTCACTATCACTTTCATATGCATCATCATATTCCTCATTACAACAATAGTAATTATCTTCATTGTAAATGAAATCATTTTCCTCATTTTTGGCTAATGTGCAATTTTGAAAATTTGTCCATTAAATGTCATAATTATGTGAAAAAATTAAAAATTTATGTATAAGATGAGAGGGAATAAGTGCCTTAGTGACCATTTTATTGCTTTCACCAAAGAGAGTATGTAAAATCACTATTAAGAAAATAAATGCAAGAATAACTACTAACATAGGGATTTTGAAAATGTTTTCCACACTTCAAATAATTTACAAAAATTCCAAAGTTTTAATTCTAAAAATTATAAGGGAAGAAGGCTTGGGGTTTGAGGACCTAGTTTGGAAATCTAGGGTTTGGGTTGGAGTTATCAAATTTTGAAATTATTGCAATAATTTGAATTTTAAAATAAATTTTAATAAAACAAATGTACAAAAATTTATACAAAAATTAGAATTTTGAATTGAATTTTTGTACAAAAATGTGAAGGAAAACCCTAGGGGTACCTAAGGTTTTGAGGTTTGCTCGATTCATGTCAAGTTCACCAAATGATTTAACTTATTTGGGAATAATAGTGTGTTATTCTTAATTTAGTTAAAGGTTTGGAAAAAAAATATATTAAAAAATATAGCAATAAATACAGTCCTAATTTGTGTAACTATTTGTATTTTTTACCTTTCTAAAAATACAAATAAATAAGAAGAATTGCAATTTTGCTGGAAAATAGACTAAGATGACTGATACAAAGGTTGAAAATGGTTGTACAAGATTGGGAAGGTGTTTTAAACTTGAATCTAAATTTCATTGGGTGAAAGGATAGGAGCACCAAAAAATGGATGTTTTAGTGTTTGACACTATTGTTTGTTTCTACCAACATTGTCCAACTTGATCACAGAGACTTGAAATTTTTTGGGTAATTGTGTTGTGCCTATGCAAGCATGTCTATGAAAAATTGAGCACTAGCTATTGATATAACTCATTTTGGATCTGATTTTGTCTTCAAACACTAATTCTATCTATAAACATGAAATAAAAAACATATAAAAAGGGAAAAGGGAAAAAAACTAGGTTAGGGTAAGTATGATCGTATGATATAAAACCCCTACTATCCTAATCACTACCTACATTAACCCTCAAATTATGGTCTCAGATCAAATGTAGTTCTCTCTTAGGGAAAATGCATAATCAACATGCATGGTAGATGCAAGAATGAACTTTTACATAGGCCCTTCCTCGATAAAGCATGAAAATCTATGTGTGATGCAGAGTTTTGAGCTATATTATTGACTTATTTTCATTATTTAGTGTGCCAAAGTTATAAGTGCTAGATATAAAATGACTTGTGAAGTCCTTTAATAGGAGACTATTTTGAATGTGGGATCTTTATTTATGCCATTTGACATTTAAAATATAAATAAAACTTAAGGGAGGGGATAAGAAGGGTTTGGGACCCATTAAGCAAGGAAAAATGACCATTGGACAACAACACCAAGGAGGATAGGAGCATCAGGTATTATAGTCCACTAGAGTCCTATTATTTGAGACTTAGAAAAATGGCTAGGACTAATACAAGCCAAGTTTGGGGGTCCGTGGGGGTACAAATCAGTTGACCAAGATAACAAAAAGGTGACAAAGTGAGAAATAAGACCAAAATAAGCAAAATAAAGACAAGGCTAGTGTGAACAAGGATCATATGCTCAAGTCAAAATATCCTATGAAGAGGACTATGAAAATATATAATATGTGTGGTTACTAGACCAATTTAGGGTGTATACACATACTATATACTTCATTGATATATCTACCTAGATATGATACTCTTATATGTGACATGATACATTCATAAATTATGCAATTATTTTATCCTGTTGAGGTAAGGGGACTACTATTTTTTATTTCCCCTCACCTAAAACGGGGGTATATTAGTGATGATATGTCATATAGACATGGTTTCCATATTTTTCATTATTCATAGATTCACAAATTTAGTGGGGACATGTTATGGAAACATATTCTCCATATTTGTCACAATTCAAAGATTAAGATATACAATGGGGACCTGTTATGGAAACATGTTCTATACACTTATACCATATCTCAATTTCAAATGTTAGTGGGGGCATGTTTTAGAAACATGTTCTCCACATTTACAGAGTTTTAAATTGGCTAATTTATGATTCAGATACATATTTGTGGTATAAGTTTTTATATTGGTGCCATTATTATACCTAGGTTTTAAAATGAGACATATATAAAGTGCATATGATATGCAAAGAGAACTTAAATGTGAAAATTAAAATTAGTTTCAAATTTTAAAATACTTCTATGGACTTTAGCTCACCAGGTTAGACTATTACAGACTACTATTGAGCCAATGTAATGTAGTAGTTGGTTCAATTTTGGTATGATTAAGGTGATTAAATCATTAAATATTTATAATTTTATAGGATTTTAATTATTTAAATCATTTAACCTCACTATATTTATAGTGTGGGTTGACTTGGATCAATTCACGCTCACTAGGCTACAAGTATGATTGGGTTGCATGGTTGAGATAATCTCACATGTTAGGTGGACACTCACTTTTTTCCAAGGTTGGGGGAAATTTTGTCCTAGAAAAAAAAAAATATATATATATATATATATATATATATACACTTCCAAGAAAACATTTTTCCTAATCTCAATTTAAATGGTTTATAATTATACATCATTTCAAATCAAGTTGCTAAAAGGCAAAGTGGTTGCATCGATACAAAGGTACACTCCTAAATCTTACCCTTTCTATTTAAATGATTTCTATTTTATATTATATGCACTAATTATATATTGTAACATACTATTGGTTATAGGTCAGTCACTAAAAATCACTCAAGTTGTGATCACACAAAGGCAAGGTGTGTTATACATACCCAAGTATGCATTTTTCCCCTTTAAACTAGAAATTTCATTACTAGATTAAATGGGTGACAGATGTAAAAAATAATATAAATTATATAGTACGTCAGTCTTGTATACTTGGAAAATGCATATAATGGATGTACCTTCAGCTTCTAGACCTTCCCACTACTAAAAGTCTTACATACACTATCTTTCTATGCCAAATTATTTTAGGATTTATTAATATTCACATGGTATTTACCAAGAGGTAAATATTACATACATCTTTGTTAGTAACTGTATGGTTAATAAAATAAGATTATATTAAAAGTTGATATTATATTTCTATGAATAAAAATATAATGTCACATATGGTTTGGAGGTTATTTGGGAGAGACATTGTAAGGATCTCAGAATCCCCAGTTATAGAAAATATCCTCCTATATATATGTAATGGTGTTTGAAGGAGAAATGTAATAAGAGATTATTAGTGTGCAGTATAATACTATTATTTTTTTAATTATTCTCTTTTGTTATCTATGTTTATCTCTTTGTTAAACTTTGAGTATTCCTAAGATTTAGTATCATATCAGTTTATGATCTTGATCAGCATGGAAGCATATTTATTTTTTGAGAAATGACTACACTATGATTTGTCCTTATGGATGAGTAAAGACCCTTTAGTTTAGGTTATTTAATTTGCATAAATAATCTACATCTATTCTTATTTTTACACTGATATGCATTCTAAACATCAAGTTTAGGCCTTGGATTCACCCTCCACCAAAATAGATAAGGCATTTTGACTTCTTATTTTATCAAAATTTACTATGTGTTTGACCTCTAGATTTAGTCCATACTCTATCAAAATTGATTTGTTTCTTTTCAAGTTTCGTATGATCAATATTTTCAAAGCCTAACTGCTCAACACATTTATGGAATATTTATAACCATGGTTTGTGCCTTGAATCAATTAGAATTATAAAATATCAAACAAATATCATATATCTATATGAAGCCTATTGATAGATATTGAATTATGTTGAAAGAGATTGAATAATACTACACTATTCACACATCTATGGTGATCACAATGGATCTCAACCTATAACTTGAATAGATACATATCTACTTAGGTTTTTAATGAATTTTTAAGATTCAACTCACTATAGGGGAGATATTTGAAACACATCTTCCCTTCACTCAAATTTGATACCAAAATTTCAAATATTTGATCAATTTTTAATGATGGTGTATGAATGAATATCTATTACCTTGAAACACCTCAAGATTCATGCCAAGTCACCCACCATCCCAATTCCAAAGTTTTGGTCTATGATTTTATTTGACTTATATGGATCCATGTTTATTTATATTGTGAATTGAAACTTTAAAGGTCTTTTATAAATCCATAGTTCATACATATATCATATTTAAATTGACATATTGGTTCTACATAGTGTTGAATCAATTATCTCACATCCTTCACAAATTATTGGGAAACGAGGTGTAATCACATCATGTGAAAGTTATTGGGAACTAATATGAAATTTTATATTATCTTCATTGGCTCTAGATCAATGCATATTTTTAAAATTATTGGTCATTTTTTTAAAGTTTGAGTCTAGATGAGTCAAATAGCTAAACACTATGTTTAATAGCTTATTATTTTAAAATTATTAAGTCTTTTATTATAAGTCAAAGTAAGGTCAATTAAGTTTTGTCTTATATTAAATTTTAGTTGTATTTTTATTAAGATTTTCAATATTTTTATTTTTAGGAGTGTAAAATTTATAATAATTAGCTTAAATCAAAGAGTCGTCATTGTAATTTTCAGTTGTTACAAAATGAGTCAAAAGTTTGAGTATTTATTTAGTCATAGGTTTCAAAAGTCATATTGTATAATCGAGTTGTCATTTTTTTTAATTTTATCAAGTGAAAAAATTGGTTTTATAAGGATCTAGGAACCATATAAGTGATATATAAAAAATTACCAGGCCACCAAGGTCGAACAATAAAAAACAATAAAAAAAACTAGCTAGAAAGTCTCATAAATAGTGAAATAAAATAACAAAAAATAGATTAGGATGGGCAGCATCTAGTGTTTCCTTATCCTACTTAGATAAATTATTAGGATATACTTTATTTTTCTTTGTAAACTTTGGCGCTCATCCTATTTTTTGATCCTTCAACTATGTCTCTTAGGAGGATCATACGCAACCTTTTATGTCCCTAAACTTGTAGAGGAGTTTTATTGATAGGGGTGAAGCTAAGGATATCAAGTGGGGGGGTCTCTATAATATTTAGTGGATACATAAAAAGGGTCTAATTTATCTTGATGGAATGGACAAAACACTAACTAGTAGAGTTTTCTTACTTGTGCAAGGCATTCTATTCTTGGATAAGGATAGCCAAGTTCAATCTGGCTTCCTACACCCTATTGTTGAAATTGTCAAGATGGTCCTTATTGGTTTTTAATTCATCATAAATAATTAAATTGACCTTATTTATGGCCTTCATAGATGTGACCTCATCTATAAATACTAGTTTTGGATTGGGAACAAATAGCTTTAGTGAAAGGTCTTCAACATAAGTTTTAGATAGGATAGCTTGGGGGGTATTGGTAGATGGGTGGTAGGATCCTGAGGTGGGGTCCTCCTTAATATATTCCTACTTGGTGGAGGAGCCCCTTAGGGGGACCTCCATCCCTTTAAAATTTTGACCATGTTTAACTAACAATAGTATAATCCCTTGATGCAGAATGGGTTTAGAATCATTAACTTGGTGGGCAAGGGCTATGCATTCCAATGACTTTAGCAGGTAAAATGGTAGGCTAATATTATAACCATAGTAATGGTTTAATAAAAATAATGGTGGGATAAAATCAAGGTATAAATACCCTTTAGAGTTAGGTATCTCATCACCTAGAGCCATACCTCTAACCATTTCCATTGGAGATCATCTTGGGGAAACCCATCTTATCATTTTTCATGAACTCATTCATGTGAAAGAAGTGTTGGAGGAGTTATTTATTTTTATTTTGGTCTTTATAATCCTTTTACCCTTTACACATCATTCTTGTGGCCTCACCTATGAATTCTTCCATGATTGTAATCTTAATTCCCTATATCACTACCATATGCTTATTCCATCTAGTGATGAAATCTATAGAAATGTCAATATCATGATCTATAATCTACAACATTAGTTTCATGATGCCCCTCCCAAAAATAAATTTTTATAGACATTATTTTTTCCATGCACCTCTAAACATGATGTGGGCTATAATCGTTATCTATCTCCCCGCATTAGCATTGTGCTAGTAGACCGAAGACCAATGAATAGGAGGTTCTAGAATAGACTAGTGTGAACAATTTGAAATAGTCTTGGGATACATGTTTCCTTTGTCCTTAGGAAATTAATCCACCTCACTCTTTCATTATGGTGGCTCATAATTTTTAAAAACCATCTTTTGGGAAGAGATATTCATAGCTTGATATCCCACCTATATGGCAACTAGACATTATTGGGGATGTGGCCTCCTTCATGCCATGTATGGATGTGGGAATTATTGAGTTTTCATTTTCAAAATAAGTTAAAAAAACACTATTTATCATATAGATGCATTATTAGGCAAACTTGATGTCCTCTGAACATATACTATTTCACATTGAGGGGTGAAGTAATAAGAATAGTGTGGAAATAATCAATTTTTCCATATTAATAAATTGATTCACCAATAAACCTAAAGGATGATAGAGGATTTGGAGGAATGAGGATTTATATGCCTCTCATCAGTCACCAATGATGGGGCTACATATATGCATTGGTGGCATTTTTTTTACTACTACATTTTAAATAAATGTGAAATTTATAAGTAAAATTATTATGTAACCCATTTGGAGTAAAAATTATAGAATATTTCTCAACATGTACTGTAGATATCATAGATCTTGAAATAGTTTGTGGAGATTAAGAAAACCACATGACATGAATGTCCAGGTTTGTGTAATCCTATTGAAAACCATGGAAGAATTGATGAGGAATGGATTTATTTTATATCAAGATTATGAGGCAAGATTAATTGGTGGCACATTACATTTTAGAGAATAGGTTATGTTTTACCATGTTCACATTAATGGGGTGAAGGTTAGTATTTACTAATGTTAACATGGTATATAACGAGAGGTAAATATTACTTACATGTTTGCTAGTAATCATATGGCTAATATTATAAGATTGTATTAGATAGTTTATATTATATTATTAGGAATAATAATATAATGTCACATATGGTTTAGAGATTATTTAGGATAGATATTATATGGATCTCGATATCCCTTATTATATAAAATATCCTCCTATATATGTAATGGTGTTTGAAAGAGAAATGTAGTATGAGATTATTAGTGTATAGTATAATATTTTATTTTATTTTTTATTATTCTCTTTTGTTATCTATGTTTGGATATTTGTTAAACTCTAAATATTATTAAAAATTATTTATCTCTTAGTTTGACTAGTGTTATTATAGTGACCTTGGCCTTATATCATTCTCAAATTATTGTAAACCTGCTTATCTTCTATCTATGAAAGTTTGAGACATGTGTATGTTTTCTAGGTTCTAAGACACTTGTGTCCTAGTTATACACTTATGCCAAAAAAGTGTCCTATTCTAATGTAAGTGTCTAATGCCTTAAAAACATCAAATTTACAAATTAAATATATATATATGATTAGACTACATGATTTAATGTGATATATTTCTAAAATTGATATATATATATATATATATATATATATATATATATATATATATATATATATATATATCAACCCTCATTCATTCCTCACATAGCATAAACCTAAAATATAACAAGGTAGCTTACCAAAAGCATTCAAGTGAGAAAAGATTCCCCATTTTATCCTATTTATATATGTCATAGGAAAAACACATATACATGTTTTAATTACTGAAGGAACACTCCATGAGTCCTATTTTATAGGTTACTAGCTAGGTCACTATTATATTTTATTTCCACTTATTGCATCTTTGTGTACATATAGGATAACACATAAGGGATAGCTATATTATTCTAAGGCCCTCTTCGAAGTAGTGGCTATGTAGGTATCACCCATTGATAAATGGGTAGTTTAGGTTAGTTCGACACCATGATCCCACTAACTCATTTTTTCTACATACACTATTAAGATGAATAACTAGGTTTTTACTATTTGATAAGTAAAAATAAACCATGATCTAGATCTAGACACACTAGAGTGAATGTGACACAAAAACCAAAATATCACAGGTGGTCACATCTAAATCAAGTAAGTATTCTATACTAGAAAACTACATCCAAGTTAGATAAAAGTGTCAATGTAATCATTTGAGGTAGATGTAAGTGTCCAAAGTTATAAACATAAAGTTTATAAAATTTTATGATTGATCTATGGCACCAATCTAATCTATTCATAACATATTCCATATCAGATCTACATGCACATATTAAAAATAATTAAGTAATCTTATTTTCATTTTAATACTCTATCAATAAAGAGTTGTACTTACTATTATTAGCATTTATTAGTATTTAAATTTAAAATATTATTTATCTAAGTTTTTTATTATCTTACTATAGATCTATTTATCACCCTTGTACTTATTCATTTATATATTCTTAATCCTATACTATATTTACCTATTTAAATTTAGGTTTAAATAATAGTGGATCTCTTGAGAAACTCTATTATGGAGATATTAGCTAGACTATTCTTAAGTTGATGAATTATATCATAATATTTTTTTATATTGGTGGGCATCTTAAGAGGTGGATGGGGATGAAAATAAAAATTTCAACTACCACTATTTTGGCTCATAAGATGGGGCACCCTAACTCTTTATGTTGTGATCATATGAAACACATAATATAAGATACTTATAGGGATAATAATGGGCATGAGATTGTGGCTATCACTACCATGAGGTTTATGGGAGGAGGAATGAAAGGAGTCATACATACCCTTTGACATCACGTTTTTTAAAAAATGAAAAAAAATTGGATTGTATATTTAAAAAATATGTGTTACTAATGAGAGAAAAATATTATTCATAATTAATTTAAAACCTAATTTCATTTCATATTAATTTTATCCATTTCATTGCATGGTTTTAAAAGATATTACATATTTTAGAGAAGAAACATGTAATTATGGAAATCGCATCTCGATTCAAAAAATATAAAATATGTATATTCATTATAACTATGATTTATTTATGTGAATCAGGGGAAATCGAGAACCATAAATGATACCCTAACATTAAAATATCAAACCCTAAAAATGAGGATGAAATCCTAATTGAAATCTAGGGGTTTTTCACAATTGAAATAATGATTAGGTTTACTAGAATGTTCTAACTTATTTTATATATTTTGATCTAAATAATTTAAAACCATTTACTATTTATATTGCATTAGATGATACATAAACTAAATAATTATGAAAATAAAAGTATATGTATTATGGCACTCAATATTTATATAAATGATAAAACAATTAGGTACTTAGCTTAAATATGTTATTTTATGCTTTTTGTATGAAATGGATTTTTGATTAATTGGCTTAAAAATAGAATATGTTAGGACATTGGTAGTAAGGACCAATTATTTTTGGATATTATGATCTGAGAAATATTTTAGGTGACAATTGTAATATCCCCAACCAATAGAGACTATAGAAAGACAAAAGCTCTGATACCACTATAATATCCCCAACCAATAGGGACTATAGAAAGACAAAAGCTTTGATACCACTGTAATATCCCCTATTTCCCTCAAATTCTGAAATTGGATATTTTGAATTGTTTTTCTGTGTATTCTAATTTTTTTTTGGTGTTTTATGCATGCAATAAGAAAAATTATGAGTTTTGCCAAATAATTCCAAATAAATAAATAAACCACAATATAATATATCAACTAAGTAATCAATGATTGTATTGTTCTTCTAGATGATTACAAAATTGAGTCTCTATCATGAATATAAAATAATATGAAATATTCTATCTTAAAACTGTGGTCTTTTGCAAATCTGGAAATAAAACCTGAACTGGAACGGCTCAAATTTTTGTGTCAAAACACAGTCACCAACGTCAGTTATATTGCCATCATCGGTCGATATACTGCCAATGTCATCTCAGTTGGTCGATTTGCTCTGCCATCATCGGTATGAAGTCGACCAATGTCGGTCTCTGGACTGTCGATGTCAGTCTCTGAGCTGCCTACAGCTCTATACGACCTGATACAAAACTGTATAAAATTGTACGGATCGGTACGAATTCCATATAGAAGCAAGATAATATGATGTGGCCTCTATGCTGGATACTAGATCTCAATAAATATGGCACTAATATAAAAAAGTTTAATCTGGACAATTTCTAAAACAAAACCTAAATAAAGAAATACCCGTAAACCTCTGTGATAACTTTTGTATGAAGTTATCTCTCAAACTGGAAATAGATCAGCTGATGTCTCACAACCTTTAAATCACACACAATGAAGAGTGGATGTTCTCCAATGCAAATGGAATCTTGGAACCCTTGGCTCAGTCTTCTCAAAAGAATTCTTAGCAAAAATCAATAATCATAATCTCATAATCCTCCAACTCTCTCCCATGAGAAACCCTTATACCCTTAAAAAGGTATGCTTGCCCTAATTAGGGTTTCTTAAATTAGAATTAGGGTTTATTTAATTAGAATTAGGGTTGCACAATTAAAATATGCTAAATAATTAATATTTAATTAAATTAATCAAATATTAATATCTCCCTCAATACATGTCTGATCGAGCCCAAACGAAAGCCAATTGTAAAAATTTTGCTAAACGAAGACAAGCCAAGCTCCATCAAGACCCTCTAACCATCCTATCAGCTTACGAGGGTTGCATAATAGGATAACCATCAATTGTAAACATGTCAACTAAAAAGGGGACATGACAAATTTGCCCCTCCTAAAATTGCTTGCCCTCAAACAATCACTGAATGATAAACCAATCAATCCACCTGGATCCCAAATGTAGTCATGATCTACCCTACTATCAATCAATGCAAAATCCATGCCATGTCTATCACAACTCTCATCCAATGGCATCATAGCATCCCAAGTACCAAGATAAGGATCCCAACATCCAATCCATGAACAAAAATCAACTGGTAACTCAAGTAAACTCCTCACCTAAGTAATGTGAACAATACCAATTGACTGCATGCACCTATCTCCTATACTTGCTACAATATCTGAATCTAGAGTGTGAATTCTAGACATACTCATATCATCATCAACATGTGACCCATCTGTAAAAGAAAGCTGAGTCCCTACCACATGTGTTATTTCCTAAACTAAACTCACCTCAAGACAAAGCTCATCCACATGTCTCTCTTGTGTTGGTGCCAATGTGCACTCGGTAGCAAACTCTATCATGTCATGTCGTATGATCCTATCCATCTGATGAAAAAACATATGTTTGAAGCTGCTGCCCCGTATTGCCTTAAGAATATGTGTCTTCCCACCAACATCAAAATGAACCTCCATGTCCTTGAGATGAAGAGTAACTTCCTCAAATGAATGAAGCCACTTCATGCCCAAGACTAAGTCTATATCCCCCATGTTCACCACATAATAATCAACCTTGAACTCATAATTGTTCAAGTGTAATGGGAGATCTCTAATCATACGCTCACACCTAAGAGTGTGACCATCGGCTACCTTAACTCTAATGTTGTCAAAATCTTCAGTAGTGAGTCCATGCTTCTCCACAAATCTAGCATCTATAAAATTATGTGTGGCCCCTATGTCAAGAAGGTGATGACCCTATGTCCTTCCAATACTCCATGGAGTCTGAATGAATCATCTGACTAAATGTTGGATAGGCATGCCTCCTGTATGTGAAGCTCTAACCCAGCCTCTACCTTAGGCTCTGAAGCCTCTGCCTTTGCCCCCTTAGAATTATCCTACTATTCAGAATCCTTTGAATTTGAATCCTCATAATAAGCCCACATCACCTAATTTGCCTTACCCTTAGGCCTCAAAGGACAATCGTGATTAGCATCATAGGGACCTTTGCAGTAGAAGCAAAGCTTCTTCATGCATAGATCATTAAGAGCCTCTCAATCCAAAGGTGGTGCTGCTATATTTGCCTTCAAATCATTCTTAACACCTGATCTATCTATGTTAAAATTTGGTCTCTCTCTATTACCAT
Organism: Torreya grandis; assembly: GCA_037957365.1. Classification (NCBI taxonomy): domain Eukaryota; kingdom Viridiplantae; phylum Streptophyta; class Pinopsida; order Cupressales; family Taxaceae; genus Torreya; species Torreya grandis. Next base: position 427,255 of record JARHVA010002971.1, read on the forward strand.
TGAAGCCCTTATTGTCCCTGGATGAAGAAGTACCTCCTGAGTTCAATTTACTAGATGGGCCTGCCATCTCCATACTACGTGCCTTCTTCATAGCTATCTATAACGAAGGAGGATCAAAGGCTTTGATCCAACCTCTCAATGGTTCTATCAATCCCTCCATGAAGAGAACTACCAATCTACATTCTAAAATATTTGGCACCATGACTGCCAATCACTAAAACTCACCAATGAAGGACTCCAAGTTACTTGTTTGTTTCAACTATGCCAGATCTCAAAAGTAAACCTCGGGATATTTCCTATCAAACTGCTCAACCAATCTATCCATGAAGTCATGGTACTCTGTCACCTGGTTATGCTAAAGTGTTACCATACCATGGTACCACCAATCATGTGCTACTCCATCCAAGTGCAAAGTGGCGTATTTGATGGCCTCTATCTCTATCATTAGCCTCAATTCCAAGAATGTGTCAAGCTTATGAACCCAAACTTGCACTGTTAGCTTGCCACTACCATCAAAATTAGTCAAAGAAAGCTTTCCAGTAGCCTTCTTTAGCTCACTAAGTTAACCTCTAGGCCTCCTATCCTGTCTAACCAATCTGTAGTGCTCTCTCCTCTAATTAACAAAATGATCAAAGAACATCCTCTCTCAAACCTGAGGAGCTAATAAGTCCCACTCATCATTATCAACCATGAGAACATCTGAAAATAGGGAATCACATGCTGCCTCCTCTGTTGGTGCCTCTTCTGGTTCCTCCTATACAAACGTAGGCCGTGTAGGTCTATCAGCAGTCTTAGAATGGGTCATCTATGGTCTCTAATTAATAGTAGCACTCTTGTTATCTCCTTGTTCCCCATTCTATCTAATAGGTGGGTTCATCCTCTCTACCATAGTAGTGAGTTCCTGTATTGCCTGATTCATCTGTTGTTGGCCTGTCATCATAACACGATAGAATTCTCTGGTGCCCTGATCATCATCATACCTATGGCCCCTAGGTTGGCTACCCTCACGTCTGTCACTCATGATGATTGGTGGCTGATCTAACACCTGGGTACCTTCAATCAAGGATCTAATGCATGTGTTATACCTGTGTGGTCCCAAATCTTGTGGTTGCATAAGATCTATAAACCCTCAGAATGGTAGGATTTAGATCTGATACCACTGTAATATCCCCAACCAATAGGGACTATAGAAAGACAAAAGCTCGGATACTACTATAATATCCCCAACCAATAGGGATTATAGAAAGATAAAAGCTCTGATACCACTGTAATATCCCCTATTTCCCTCAAATTTTGAAGCTGGATATTTTGAATTGCTTTTCTATGTATTCTAATTTTTTTTGGTGTTTTATGCATGCAATAAGAAAAATTGTGAGTTTTGCCAAATAATTCCAAATAAATAAATAAACCACAATATAATATATCAACTGAGTAATCAATGATATTATTGTTCTTCTAGATGATTACAAAATTGAGTCTCTATCATGCATATAAAATAATATGAAATATTCTATATTAAAACCGTGGTCTTTTGCAAATTTGGAAATAAAACCTGAATTTGGAATGGCTCAAATTTCTATGTCAAAACATAGTCACTGACATCAGTTATATTGCCATCATTGGTTGATATACTATCGATGTCGTCTTAATGGGTCGATCTGCTCTATTTTCATCGATATGAAGTTGACCGATGTTGGTCTCTAGACTACCGATGTCAGTCTCTGAGCTGCCTATGGCTCTGTATGACCTGATACAAAACTATACGAAATTACATAGATTAGTACGGATTCTATACAGAAGCAAGAGAATATGTTGGGGCCTCTATGCTGGATACCAGATCTTAATAAATATGGCACTAATATAGAAAAGCTTAATCTGGACAATTTCTAAAACAAAACCTAAATAAAGAAATACCTATAAACCTCTGTGATAACTTCTGTATGAAGTTATCTCTCAAACTAGAAATAGATCAGCTGATCTCTCATAACCTCTGAATTGTACAAAATGAAGAGTGGATGTTCTCCAATGCAAATGGAATCTTGCAACCCTTGGCTCAGTCTTCTCAGAAGAATTCTTAGCAAAAATCAATAATCATAATCTCATAATCTTCCAACTCTCTCCCATGAGAAACCCTTATACCCTCAAAAAGGTATGCTTGCCTTAATTAGGGTTAATTAAATTATAATTAGGGTTTCTTAAATTAGAATTAGGGTTGCGTAATTAAAATATGCTAAATAATTAATAGTTAATTAAATCAATCAAATATTAATGTCTCCCTCAATACATGTCCGATCAAGCCCAAACAAAATCCAACTGTAAAAATTCTGCTAAACAAAGCCAAGCCAAGCTCCATCAAGACCCTCTAACTATCCTATCAGCCTAAAAGGGTCACATAATAGGCTAACCATCAACTCTGAACATGTCAACTAAAAAGGGGACATGACAACAATTTAGGTGATGGTTTTACCCCAATTAGTGGTAGAACTTCTAAGAGCCATAACTTTTGCACCATAGCTTTGTTTGACTCCCAGTTTGAACCATTGGGAAGATAATAATGAGAGAAATACCATGAGAAGGCAAAATCTTTGATCAGTGGGTTTTAACCCTTGAAAACCAAATAAAAGTGCCCTAAATTTCAATTTTAGTAGTGCAGTCTAAAAATAGTAGGTTTTTAAAAATAGTAATTCCTCAAATTTTTTATTGTTGTAAATAATGGAAGCCAAACCACTTGATCTCCCTTGATATTGGTGAACTTACACATCCTAATAATAACTTTAAAATGTTTATAAATGAATATTTAACCTAAAATGGAAATCAAACATCTCTTCTCAGAGATAAAATTATTACAACTATGTTGTTCTTGTTTCTTGAATTATCTTTCAACTAAAGATTCTAAGTTTTGGATAAGTGGTATCAAATCAGTTTGTCTTGAGAGTGTATGATCTTGAGGATGAGGTCAGGCTACAAGAATCTTGGGTGGAAAATAATAGATCTTCCAAACTATCCACCTATTCATTTCAAATGACCTCAAATGGTAGACAACACTGAGACATTTGATCCTTTGAAGGAAATGGTGAATGAAGCCCTCCAATATCAAAAAGTGTAGATGCTACAACAATTTACCTAAATTCTCCAAAAAATCTTGATGGGAAATTCTATCTCCTCATCTACACCCCCACATCCTTCCAGTGCCCCAACACCCTTCAAGGTTTAGGTGAATTTTGATATCTATATATTTGAAGGTAAAATAAATGTTGATGCAATAGAAAATTGGTTGGTTCAATTGTCTTCCTATTTTTATATAAATAAATTCACTGATAAAGAGAAGATCACTTTTGCTCTTTTGAAATCATCATTTCTTGTCAAAAATTGGTGGGAAGTGTACAATAAGACATTCAATACAAATGATATTGGCCTTGAGGTAGAACCTACCTAGGGAAATTTCATAGAAGCTATAAAGTAAGAATACTACCCCATTAGAACATATGATGATTTGTATATAGAGTGGCAGTAACTTCACCAAGGTAAGGAATAGTATGTTCAAGATTACACTAACATTTTTCATTCTCTATTTACAAGATTTGGCATCTAAAAACGTGAAAAATATAAGGATCTAAAATATCATGGTGGAATACAATGGTATATATAGGGGGAGATGGAACTATTTAATCCAAAAACCCTAGATGAGGCATACAAGTTCATGGTGAAGATTGAGCATGAGCATGGAAGAATGAATACAAAGAGTTAGCCTACAAAATGGAAAAGTGATAAAGAAGGTCAAACATGAGGCTAAAATTGGAATAAAAATGAAGGAAAGACTGGGAATGGTGTGATTACCACAAATCTAGAATGTACTCCAAAGAAAAATGTTGATCTATCAAGTCCCTAATTTTTGAGTCACAATCCTCAACATATACTAATCTACCTCATACACACCCTATAGTCAAAGAATATGAATAATATATTATAGATGCTAAGCCTAATGCCATCATTGCTTCATCATGGACCCATGAGGAGAGGCTAGATGACAAGGAAAAGTTATTTTAATCTAAATTATGGGTTAAGGTAAACCTCTACATTTCATTCTTAATGGTGGGAGTTAAAAGAATTTAATCTCTACTAATGTTTTGAAAAGCCTAAATTTGTCCATGAAGCCTCACCTAAAGCCATATAGTATTGAATGGTTGAGTCTAGGGAGAAACCTCTATGTCACCCACTAATGTCTTCTCTCATATGCAATAAAACCTTTCCAAGAAGAGGTCTTATGTGATGTGGTCAATCTGGATGTTTGTGATGCACTCTTTGGTCAAACATTCATATATGATCAACATGGTATATATGAATCAGGAACTCAAAGTATCACCCTTACTCTTAGAACATGGTGCTCTAGGGTACTATAGGTACCACCTTCTACATTTATCTCCCTGATTAGTGCCAAGAAATTCATTCTCATGATGATCAAGCCACAAGAATTAAAAATGGTTGATGTTATAGCCTTGACTACACAAAAAACACAACAATAGAATAAAAAAGATATCATGATGAAGAAGATCATGGCCTTTCATCCATAAACTGATGGTCAGATAGAAATGGTGAACAATCAGGCCCTACACAGCTCCACAAAGCATAGTCCATTCCATGTATGCATCAAGAATCAAATAAAAATACAATTACCACACTTGGTGAAAAATCTTGGTATAATGGGGACCATTTCTTCTCAAGGAGGGAGGAATGATCTGATTAGTATTTTAGGTGATAATTTAGGTGACAATTCTACCCCAATTGGTGGTAGAACTTATGGAAGCCATATCTTTTGCACCATAGCTCTGTTTGACTCTCCATTTGAACTATTGGAAAGCTAAGAATGAGGGGAATACTATGAGATGGAAAAAATATGTGCTTAGTGGGTTTTGAATCTTGAAAACCAAATGGAAGTACCCTAAATTATAATTTTAGTAGGGCAGTCTAACAATAGTAAGTTTCTAAAAATATTAATTCCTCAAATTCTATATTGTTGTAAATTATGGAAGTCAAACCACTTGATCTCCATTGAGATTGGTGACCTTCCACATCATCCTCCTACCTTAAAAATGTGTATAAATGAAGATTTAACCTGAAATGGAAATCATACATCTCTTCTCAGAGATAGGCATATGTTTGGGTCTACAAATCTAAGCAATAAAATATCTCTTCTTAGAGATAGAATTATTATAATTATGTTCTTATTTCTTGAATTATCTTTCAATCAAAGCTTTTGAGTTTTGGATCAGATTACATGTGTCCACTATCTAAAAAAACTATCTTTGTAGGTATTTTCATAATTTTCTATAACATATTTTGTGTTTTATTTTCAAGATGTTTCCTGATTAATATTTTCCCTTGGTCCTAAGCATAGACTCTAATTTTGTCCTCCTTTGCATTAAAACATTTGATCTAATTTAAAAACTTGATTGACCTATAAAAAGGGGTTATAAATATGGGATATATAACCATAATCACACCTCATTGAATGATTGTTGATTTCCTACATTACAATACTCTAAAAAGGACTTGAATCGCATTCATTTATCCCACCCATGTGTTATCAATGATAATCTATTAGAATGAAATGCAAATATTTGGATTTTGAAACTTGGAAATATAAAAATTTGACCTTGATTTAGGTGTTAAAAATTAGATTAGGTACTATTACATAAGGTATTTTGATATTTATATTATTTAGGATAGTGCCTTAAGGATGTAAAATAAAATATCTCAATGTGTAAGTAATTTTCCTAGTAATGAAAAATTGAGAGACATATATAAATAGCCTAAGGATTGATGTGTATAAATAAATGAATAATCAAGTAAATTCCCTCCATAAATTACATGTGGAATATGTCATTAAAACTAAGTGATGGATTTAAATTTAAAAAATATTCTCTTGAATTCCCTGGGACACTATCAACAAAAGTGGACACTATCAGTAATTGAAATCATTCAATAGTTATCAACACTATGTAATAAGAAGGAAATAGTAAGATTAAATATGGTGGTATTTTACATAAGATAATAACTTATTTTATCATAAATTAGTGAGATTATGCATATTAATTATGGAAAATTGGGAAGGTCAAATCCATAGAAGGTGAATTCATAGAAGATAAGGGGTTGCTAGAGTGAATTTGTATGCACAATTACTATATGTAAAAGTAGACACATATATATGGTATTAAACACTTGAAATTTTCAAAAGGAGTATTGGTAGGCCATTGATTTTCATATAAAATAAACCACACTACTCATTTAACTAATATTAAACCTCAATATGGAAGGATGGATCTTGCATAATAGGGCTCACAAGTAAGCTAAATCAATTACTGTAGACAAATTTTAGATTAAAAATTTTATCTTTAGTACCTTAATGCTAACTTGATAAATAGAAAAATTGTAATAGTGTGTGATTGAACAACGTTCATACCTCATAATCTGAAAAAAAAAATCCCAATCTATTATATAATGTCATAAATCTATATGTCATTCTATCCCAAATATGATAACTTGTCACTGGTGTTCTTGTAAAATGTTTGCATATCCATTCATTATTCCCCAAAAATATATCTCAATCTATAAATATATATTCAATAATTAGAATCAAATGATAGTATGACATGATCTGAACTCTCTATATCCTATAGTCTATCCCAAAATTGGAATTATCTATGTATGTAGGTTATAATAACATCAATTGGTGTTCTTTAAATGGCATCCTGAGGGTGTCTAGGAGCTATAATGGTGTGAGAATGTAAGCATTGAATTATTTGAAAGCTAATATTATAAAATAAAAAATATAACAATTTAATTTTTTGGAAGCCAACATGATTAAATACAAAAATAAAATAACCAACATGAAGGTTTAAAAAAATAATAAACATATAAATACAAACAAAAATGTAAAGTAAAGGGAGAGAAATAAAAATTAAAAAAGACAAAAATGGTTAAATTGAATTGTCATTCCATATTGTGTAGATAAACTATAAATTTTTTACATTTAATATTTTAAATATTACTTAGTTTCTCATTGTTTTAGTGTGAAATTGATTTCCACTTGACCGATTACATTATATTACATCATAATTAATAAATAAATATTCATATTACCACACCATATTTATTATCACATCATATTTATTAATAATCATAACATTAAAATTTTAAAAATAAATTATCATAAAAAATATTATAGCATTGTATTTATAAATAATTAAATAGTCAAATAATCATAACTAATTTATAGATAATATATAGATTTTATCACATCATATTTATAAATAATTTATTGGTAATAGATAAATTTTACTACATTATATTTATAAATAATTATATATTTATTTCTAATTTATCGATTATATATATATATATATATATATTACCACATCATACTTATAAATAATCATATCATAACAATGAATTGTAAAAATAAAGTATCATTAAAAATTACTATATCATAAAAAATATCATCACATGATAATAAATAAATAAATAATATATAGATAATTATATCTAATTTATAGGAAATATATATATTTTACCACATCATATTTATAAATAATAATAACAATGAAATTGTAAAAATAATTAGTTTACATTTAATTAAAAATGAAATTTTAAAAATAAATTATCATAAAAAATATTACAAAGTTTATCGTATTTTACTTATAAATAATTATAACAATCGAATTGTAAAAATAAATTGTCATAAAAAATATTACCACATGATAATAAATAAATAGATAATATATAGATAATAATAATTAATTTATAGGTAATATATAGTTGTACTACATCATATTTATAAAGAATTATAATAACTAGTATACATATCTTAGATAAATCTATATGGTATACATATGGAGGAACCTCTATGGTATTAAATTGTGAGTACCTCAATAATGATATATTTCAAGGTATTTTACATATATTTATCTAAGATATGTATTCTAGTATATATGACAAGCCCATTCATATGTCCTTGTTTTAAGGTGAGGAATGCAATCTAAAAATTACTAATCACAAAATAAAAGTGTATCATGTCATATAGAAAGATGTAAATATTTAAAATTATGTGCTAACATGTGTAAAATATGTCATAATATTACTATTATATCATCAAAGTATACATGAAACATGTATCCTAAGGCATACAATTTCACATCAAGATAAATATAGAAATTAGACAAGCAATAATAATAGTCACATATACAAGAATTGAATAGTAAACTACCTAGGAAGGTACATAATAAAGATTATGGAACCACATACCAATATAAATGTGTGTGATATAGATCATGAAACCAGAATATTAATAGGTAAAAATATATGTATCCACTCATAATCACATAATGCCATTTCCATGATGCATATAATAAATAACACATAATAACACTCAATGTCACAAAATGGAAGAGCCACACATATAATAACCATTAATGTAATGAAAGATAAGAGCCACATAAAATGTAAAATCAATGATACGCTACGAACAATCAATTTTATACAATAAAATAGACACACACAAAATAATAATCAATTTTACACAAGGAAAGGGCCATATAAATAAATCGAGAAATGTCGCACAATAAAAAAATATTAAAATAAAAAAAGAGTGTTATAATTGTAAACTCAATCAAGTAATGCCACAAAATAAAAAAAGAGATAAACAAAGAAATAATTATACAATGATACACTTAATCTATCAATGTCACACAATAATATAAAGGTCACATAAAACATAATCAATGATTAGCCTATATGGAATGAAATAACATAAATGAAGTATAGATAAAGTGAAGCTAGTCTACACCATCAATCCATGTCGATGTGACAAAACAAAAAATTAACATATCCATGGAATGTATCTTTAAAAATAATACAATAAATAATATGGCATATGTAAATAATAAAAGTAGATAAACATGAGAAATGAAAATGTCATAAAAATACAACCTATAACAATGTAACCTATATAATGAGATTCCATTAGCATTTTCATCACCTCTATGTATATGAATATCCTACATATCACTTATATATACTATTAAATGCATGTTAATATGGAAAAGGACATGTAATATACCAAACATGAAATAGATAACATAAATAAATGTAGTAACTAGGAAAACATGTTAATCTTAGGTCTCGATTTTTGAATTTTTGGGATATTTTAATTTTTTGTATTTTTTTATATTTAGAAAATGTATAAAATTAAAATAAAACCAATTAAAAAGGATCAAAAATATAATAATGGAAGGGATCAAAAAAATCCATAACATATCTCAAGACATAGTTATATCAAGTGCAAATAGAAAAAAAATGTTAAGGGAGTGAAGGAAAACAACATGCCTCCACTATATATGTTATTAACAAAATCATATCTCAATAGAATATATGGAGACAATGGGATCCATGCCTATAATAGGAAAAAATCAATGTATATGGTCATGTAATATGTATAGATTAATGTGCATTATAATGTAAGATCAATGTAAGATATACAAATTATAGACAATAAGTGTGTAGGGGTGACAAAGAAATATTCCACAAATATGTTAACTTTAATGAGACTATCATGAATAATTCATCATAATATTATAGTTTTTACATATGTATATCTTAATATAAACAATAAAAAGTCAAGTTTCATGTGATAACAAATCCAAGAGATATATGAATTATCAATGCAAAATGATATATGCACACATGTTAAGATAGATGAATAAAGTGAGTGAGAAATCAACCAATGCTAATAATTTATCTAAAACATATGTTCATACTAATAAAATATATCATTAATGAGGTGTTCATATATATTTACCATATTATAAATGTCATAATCATCTAGTATATTTCCATCTCTATCATGTGGTTTAGATATATCGTTCCAATCATATATTGTATATACATTAGTATATGAAACCTACCACACCATACTATGGAATTATTTTTCTATATTTATTTTTCTCTTAAACATGTTTTGTGTCATTAGTATCAATTATTTTAGCCATGGTTGTAGAATAGCTAGATATCAATGTTCTATATTTGATTGAAGGAATGTTTTATTTTCTTTTTTCCCCTATAGAGATTCTTCCTCCTTAAAATGGTAGTAATTGTACATTCATGATCATATGTAACATAGTTATGATTCTTACTTAGTTTTTTGCATACTTACCTTAGCGATAACCTTTCTAGTATAGCATTGTATTGATGTAATGGAGGATCAATATCGAATAAAACATTACATGATTTAAGACTAATATTTGTATGTAATGTAATGGATATAATTCATACCTTGATGAAATAGCCTTAATCAAGTATTTTATGTCATATCCAAGGAATTTGAGAAATTCAATGCCACATACATTTATCTCACAAAGAGTTGTAATCTTAACATTAGTGCATTTATTTCCATCTATGTGAGGGTTAATAATCAAAGGATATATATATATATATATATATATCCTTTGATTATTAACCCTCACATAGATGGAAATAAATGCACTAATGTTGAGAAATTCAAGGACACAATATATATATATATATATATATATAAATTTTGTTTCTACTTTTCCCATTGGAAATTATGTTTGTGACATTAGTATTCTTAGTTACCTCTTTTATTATTCAAATATGATTTCTTAGTTTCCCATTTATTAATCAAATATTATTCCTTGGGGGCCTATTTAATAATATACATTATTGTTTATCCGTGTTTTATTTTGTCTGTGTTCCTTTTGAAACTTTTCCTAGTGTAATGTTTTCTTATTGTAACGTTTCCTTTGATAATTTTTATTTGTGTAACAATACCTTTTAATTTATTTCAGTTCATAATTATTACTTTTCTAACTATTATTTGGAAGATGTAACAATAGTTTGAGTAGTTTTATCAATTGTATAAGGTACAATTGAATCAAATTTTATGATAATATATGTATCCAATATAAATTCACCCTTATCAATAAACTTTTATATTTTATCCTTCAAATCCAAATATTTATCAATAAGATGTTCATGCATTGTATGCTAAGTAAAATAGTATTTATATTTCCTTAGAAGATGTATACAAGGTAACGTGATCAAATTAATCTAAAGAATATCCCTTATATTTTGTCTTCATTTCTTATTAATGTTATGTAAACCATTTGAACTATTAGTTGTATATGTAATGTATTTCTAAAACAATAATTGAGGTTAAATATTTTGAGGCACAAAATTATTGAATGGAGAGGTAGAATTATAATTGATACTAATATGATCAAGGTTATTGGTACGTACAATCTTATCCTAAAAAAGTGTAGCATTTACAGAAATTTTGTATTTGATTTTGGAACTCCTATATTTAATTCATCATAGTAATCATTTGATCACAAATGGATGCATTAATCATAGTAATTCTCATATGTTGGGCAGATTCAATGGTCATTTAAAATTTGATATGAGTATGAACCCTACATATTAGGATAATGATATCATGGAATTCCATAATAGAGGGGTAACTATCACAAACTTGAGGTTTAGAGGGGGGAGGAAAAAATATTTGAACCCTGCTACCAAATAAATATCAATCCATTAAGAACACATAAAATCCTAAAGGTGCATATATGAAAAAATATGACAAGGGACAAATAAATAAATGGCCTCTAAAATATAACAATGACTTATATTTGAAACAAAAAGAGGTTTTTGATAAAAATGAATCAATAAAAACAACCCAATAATTATTTTGAAACTAGATGTGTTCTTCACCTTCTAGGAATAATTTACTAAAAATAATAAAACCTTAATCCCATAAAATATGTAACAAATTTTAACCAAAAAAATAATAATTTTAGTACAATAAAAGTGAATGATAAAAATATTTGGTAATTTTAAAATTAAAGTTATATTGAATCGTATATGAGCTGATCAAGTAGGAGGACAAGCCACAATCCTAGGAGAGGAATCCCTAATAAGAAAATGAGTGCCAAAATAAGACTTAAATTTATAAATATGAAACCCTAAAAATAAATATGAAAACCTAAGAAAACCCTTAGGTTTGGCATGCTCACTATAAGGAACACATACACCAATATGTTTTACATTATTTTGCATTAGTTATATAAATAAGGTAAAACTTAAGGTGATTTAGATTGTCTAATATATGTATAAATCAAGAAATATATTTAAACTTTTTTTTAATCTAAATCATTAAGAGGACTAGGGTACTTTGATTTTTATATTTTTTTTTCTATTCTAAGACTCTATGTAGGTGAAAAAAGGAATAAAAATGGATTTGGAGTCACTCAACTTTGGATATTTATTGTTCTAACCTCCCTAGATGAATCAATTAAAAAATTAATTATTGCACTAGAAAAAGGCATCTAAGTCTTGACAAAGGTGTCCAAAAATCCTATGTAATATGTTTTAGGCATATATCACTACGCCTACTTGAAAACCATCGTTCTATGTGATCAAAATATATTTTTATGCAAATACAAAAAACCTATCTTTTTTCATTTGAAACCCTAACTCCACTTTTAAAACTAGGTGTAGGCATGTAAAATATGAATAAATATGGGTTTCACTAACCCAAACCAACCCCAATTTAGTTAATGAACACTACATATGTCTATAACTTTTAAGAGGGATCAAACCACACATAGTTCTTATTGTCATTTAAAATGTGTACCCATGGATAGTTCTCTATTCAATATGATTTTTTGATTGGGGCATAAATTTAGAGTACTTGATGTAGGGTGTGAAAGTTTTAAACATGGGGTGTGGAAGTATTCAACTAACCTAGGCACACAAAACATCTATTATCTCATCATAATGATGGGAATATACACAAGATGTGGGACCCTTGCACTCCTTACGATGAACCTACAAAGTAGGTTGGTTTCATTCTATTCTATGTCAACCTAATTTAGAACTAGCACACAGAATTATAAGAGTGAAAATGAAATCTAAAGCTAACATTAAACCTAAATATTTTTAGAAGAAAGGAGGGATAAGTTAAGAATTTTTTTGAAATGGAATTTGGGGATGCACTAAGAGTAGATTGATCACCTCATCTGATTGTGACACAATAAATCTAAGGGGATTGAATGCACAACCTTAAAATTGGGTATCCATTACATAACACAATGTAAAGAGGGATCACAACACAATGTAAAGAGCGATAAAAAATGGTCCATAGATAATGCCTATATATACCAATGTATACATAGGGTGTGACCTGTAGAGGATTCTAATTTTATATAGATGTAAGGGATCACAACACAATGTAAAGAGGGATAAAAAATGGTCCACAAATAATACGTACATAGACCCATGTATACATAGGGTGTGACCTATAGAGGATTGTAATTTTATGTAGATGTGTGAAGGGAGGATGTAAATGAGAGGGATGAACATACACAGATAAAAATAAATAACCTTAAGTGCATAAAGAACATAGAGCATGAATGGAAATTAATATAGTTCACATTAATTTCAAGTTCTAAGCTAATATTAAAAACTTGAATGAGCAAATATTTACTTATCAAGGATATGGCTCCTTATAAAATAAGAATTAGGGATATATAAGGTTGAATAAGATCTTAGGCAATAAATTTTCCACTTGGGGTGGTAGATATAAACATGAATTTATATGTTGGCACTCGACGATATAGGTTGAGAAATAAAACCAACTCACCATGAAAAAGTCACTAAGATCCATATTTTTTAAATTGTGTCTAACAATTTGCATCTAAAAGTGGTTTAAAATATTTTGGTGGATCCACATGTGCATCTAGGAATGAATGTGGCCATTCTCTACCATCTAACATATTCTTTTTATTTTAAAATATTTTAATGTGCTTTCATTCAACACCCAAATACTTGAAATTAATTATAGGCTTACTTGTTGATGTGAAAGTTGTGGAGGTACTTCTAGATTCTACCTTGCCATCCTATGGTACTACATAAATCTAAACCCTATACCCTTAAGAATTATCTATACACTAGATAGTGTTTTCTCAAGGCCTTGCTAGGTTATGTACAAGTAGCATATTTATGCATGGAGAAATTAGGTAAGAAGGGGGTATGGACCCTTATTCACGTTGTATATCTTGATTAATCTCTATATTTTTGAATTCATTCTTTTAAGTGTGAACTCAATTTTCACCTCGATATATTCATGCTTTAATACTTGGTTACATTTTATGTGTAGAGTACACACTAAAGGTTGTCTATTAGGATGATCATTGATTTACACAAAGGAATGTGTAGAGCTTGTAGATGATGGGATTGTATATGTTAATTGTTGGCCAAATTTGGCCTACATACCAAAATTTGAATATATTTGGGAGGATATATTGAAGCAAGGTTCTTATTGGAAAGTGATCCAATGGCATAGGGAGAAAAAAAACTTCATGAAGATCACTTGTCACTACAATATTTTGAAACATGTTAAGCAGGATTAAAGTGCAAATTTGGTGATTTTAAAGAAACAAACCATCATGCACATAATGTAAGCATAAATAGGTTAGATAGACTATGAATTTCATAAGTGTACTTTAGAGGTTAGCCAAAGATGAATAATTAGATGAACATGATGCTTTTTGAGCCATGATCTTCTTTTGTAAATTTGGTGTCTTGATGAGATTTCTATCTCAAGATACAAATGTTCAAAAATGATCCAACAAAGTGAGATGTGCCTAAGGATGTCAAGTTTAAGCCATCAAAAATAACCATTTGGATTTAAAAAATTATTTAAAAGATTCAAGTTAACAAAATTTCAACAAGTGGCATGATCTTGGGAGCCAACATCAAAGATCAATGACACACAAGTGTTCATCTAGGTCAATAAGTCAAAGAGAGATCTATGATGTGCATTTAATCATGTAGTTAGAAGATCAATAGTGAGATTGAGATCAAAGGAAAATGGATCCTAAGATTGAACACATCAGTGAAAAGTGTCGTGATCATGGTGACCTACTATATTAATGGTTCATGTTTGATCAATTAGATGGAAGATCAATGACATGTATTAAACAATGTAAGGAAAATTGATAATGTGAGTAAGGTGAAAAGATCATCAAGCTAGATTGCTCATGAGGTTACCATGTGGTGAAAGTGCATGAAATAGATGAAACTAACATCAAGGTCCATAACAAACACATGAGGTTGACAAGTGGCATGATCTAGAGAGTGATCATGGATTAATGGTCAAAAATGAAGGGCAAAGATAGTAGACTCATGTGAATATCAATAGAGTATATTCGATCGAGTTCCAAGAAGGTACAGGATGTGGACACATGTCCAAACTTGTAATAGTCAATTTTTAAAGTAAAACAAGTATCCCAAATAAAAGACATGAAGGCAGACATGTCAGAGCAAATGATTTCACCACCTCCGATAAGTAAACACATAAATGTGAGTTAAGATACAATTTGGATTACTAGAAGTAGATCTTGCAAGCTAATCTAATGCCATTAAATCTCTATAAAACCTCTCAAAATATTTTAGACATAGGTTTTACATCCTTTTTATAATCAAAATCCCTAACCTACAGATCTTCATTACAATCATGGCTATATGAAAACCAATAGGATAATTGGTTTTCATCTACAATGAACCTATATTTAGGATTAGGAGAAATGGTAGAATTGTGACTATGCAAGAAATGTTAGAAGGGACACCATTTAATGAGTCCAAGATTGATAATGTGAAGGACATTTCAAGATCAAGAATTTTGTTGTGAGATGGAGATTCAGAGGTTGAAAAAAGTAGTGGAGTATTCAATGAAATGAAAAGTCTTTAGCTACTTATTCCCTTCCAAATAGATCATGACTCAACATCCTCAGATAAATACTAATTGATTAGGGGTGGTTGAACATCATTTATTGATTCCTTCCTCCCCTTTTCTATATATCTCCCATTTCCTCTCCTAAAAAAGGGCTTGAAAGAATTATCATTTTTAGAGACAGAGACCTTTATGCTTTTGGCTTGCCTAGGCTATGCCAAATTTGTATTTTAACACCTTTTTGATGTAATAAAGATTGAATTCCTCCATTTTTAAGCTAAATTGAAGTGTGTCTTATGAATTCATTGATGTGTATATAAGTGAATGTATGCTTTCTTTACCTCTGTCTAATTTTTCTAACCTTCATGAAGTGTTTTGTTAGCTCTCATAGGTTATTCTAAGTGTTATATATAGTTTGTTGATCAATTTGGAAGTGGAAAATTTCCCTCCCATGCTAGATTGATAACTAGTTCTTGGATTTTGGTGAAATACTTATGTGGAAGCTGATTAAAGAGTGAGTGCAGTGTTATTTAATAGTCTTGATAGTGTCTCATAGTGTGTCTTATGCAAGAATAAGTGTTCAAAACATTGGTGCATCACATCCTTTACATGTTTTCATGAATTATTGTCTTTTCTCCCCCTTTTCCAAGTAAGAGATTAGTTTAGATGATAGATCCAATAGAAATCTGACATTCTCTAGAGGTTCAATCCCAACATAGGATACCCATAGCCTGGGGTTATTCCTATTATGTATCTTAGTTAGGGAGAGCTTGAAAAACCCTCCCCAAGGGTGAAAAATTTGTCTACAACACTAACTTATGTGATCAAGCTTAGGTATTTAAGATTTAACACATGATACTTTTGGGAAAATGATCATTTAATAAGAATGAATATTTTGGGTGTACTTTTATAATTTGATTTTATGCTCTGATCACTTTCTTCTTATCACTGTATGAAGCTCAAAAACCTTGCACATGTGATTTGTATAAGCAATTTTCACCATGAATCCTTGCATTTACAAAATTTCCAAAGACTTAAACCTTTGGAATTTTTATTTTTATAACTTCTATTTGTAACTTAGTCTTCACAAGATTTTTTTGAGCCCCTACCTTTCAAATTTGCATTTAGAACAAAAGTTATGACACTTATTCAAAAAATATTATGACTTTTTTTAAATCTTTGAAACATTTGTTTACAAAAAAATTTATGGACAAATAACCAAACTAAGTTTTAAAAAAGGTGAAAAGGTCACTCCTTCTTGGAAAAAATGTTAAGTCATAAATACTTAGCCATTCTTGATGAACTCCAACTAAATTTTGATGTAATGAACTACTAAACTTGGGTGGTGCCCCTCTATGGTGACTAATAATAGTCAATAATTTAATGACTTCTATGGGTTTTTTTCCTACTAAGCATGAATCCCATAGAATTTAAAGTAATCCATTAGGAATGAAGTCATATAAACATCCAATAATTCTCATATCTTTGGGGTGAAGTATGGTTGCAACTAGCTTGGTCCATCACCAAATAACTAAACTAAGTTCCTTCCATAAAGAACAAAAAATAATAATAACTTCACCAAATAGTGTTTATAGGAAAGGAAACCTAAAATAAGTAGAACACTATGCACAATCACTTATAAGAAATAAAACTAGTCTAAAAAACATGCATGAATAGTGATTAGGGAAATTAAAACATTAATTTAAAAAATAAAAAAATTAATGGAGATAGTGCTTGAGATGGATTGCATTGACTAAGATGGGTAATTCTTCTCCATTTTAATTTATGAGATGGAATGCATTGGCTTGATTGCAACTAACTATGATATATGGGCCACTTCATATAACATTTAACTCAATATGTTTCCTAAATTTTTGTTTATTTGTGTCCCATTTAAGCACTAAGTCCCCCTCTTGGATAATTTTATCAATATTTTTTATATCAAATGTATTATTTATCTATGCCTATTGAAGCTCCATAGTGCACATGGATTATGAACTAAACTCTTTAATTTACATCAATTTATCTAATCTTACTATGAGGGGATAACTCTTAAACAAATCCAATTAATGGGCTAGTTCTAATGAAGAAAACTCATGATATGTGGTTAAACTGGCTTTCCTCCCATAGACCAAAATTAAAGTGGACTTCCCTAGCACTCTTTTTAGTGTTATTCATTCTATCTAGAGAGTTGTCTTGAGCTTTATATGTAAGATTAATAATTATCTTCCATGGTCCATTTGATAATGTGAATCAAGTTTTTATTCATTGATTTGACTAGACCATTATATTGAGGGTAGTAATTGGAGGAGGTGATCAAATAAATGTTGTTCTTGAATATCCACCCAATATTTTTATATCCAAGTAAAACCGTTGAGTTGTTCAAGATAATGGTGGATATAACACCAAATATAGTAATAATGCTTTCATAGAAGTCTATACTTGACACCTCATTATCTTATTTGAGCACAAATACCTCCATCCATATTTTAAAGTCATATATGGCCATGAATATCCATTCATTCCCTATTTTTGATGATGAATTTATAATGCCAATGAAGTCTAGGCCCCATTTCACAAAGGGTTGATCAAATTGTATTAGGTGCAGGGGTAGGGATACCAATTTCTACTTGCCTATAAAGAAATCACACTTCTTGCAACCTTAAACCCGTGTGTGTTTATAATTAAACAAAGGTGGACAATAATATATTGATAGAATGAATTTTATAATATTGGTCATAGGTGAATAATGTATTCTTGATGGCCCATCATGGAACTCCTTAAGTATTTGGTTCACCTAATCATACTATATGCACCTTAAGATAACTTTGTCTATGTTATTATAAAAATCACACCATCAATAAAAAATAAGGAATGGATTATAATCTAAAACATATATGTTGATATTTATTCAAGCTTGGTAGGTATGTGCCACTTTGAAGGAAGGCCCTCATGTTCTCAGTCTATCTTGTTAGGGTGCCTTGATATTTTGGTTAGCAATTACATATTGTAATAACTATGAAGTTTTCATTATTCACATATTTTTATAGCTTCTCACATAGTTATTTTCTTAACACTAGCTTGGTGACTTATATATCCATGTCATACTCCATCACCTATGTGATCCATCCAACTCTATTCTCATTGATGTCCCTACTAAGCAAAAACTCTTTTACACCTATGTGTGTGACCATGAGTTGGATCTTGTTGTTAGATAAAATGTGTCTAAATATTAAGTGCCCTTATAATTTCAAGGTAATTTGTATCCATTAAAATATAGTGAATTTAATAATCCTTAAACACCTAGATAAAGAAAGTAATAGGATGCTCCATATGATCATTATTCTTGTTACACAAGAATGGTTGACATAACTTCAGTTCTACCAAATAAATATAGGATAAAATACTTATTGTACTCTAGGTTGATCAAGGTGGGAGATTATGTGATAACATACTTGATGGCCTCAAAAATATTTTTTCTTTTTGGGGTCTAGCTAAACACAGTGCCTTTATTGAGAATTGTTGTAAGGGACTTAGTTAAAATAACAAAGTTTAGCTCAAACCTCCTGATGAAAAAAATTCTTCCCAAGAAGCTTTGAAGACTCTTTTTTTGACTTTGGAAAGGTAGGGATGAGATGTCCTTGACTCATTCTTGATAAATTTTGAGCCCATATTTTGAGATGATGTTCTTGAGTAAGTTGTCTTTATGGACATTGAACACACACTTATTTGGGTTCAGAGAGATCCTAAACTCTCAACACCTTTCAAAGACTTGTTATAGATGACCCAAGTTATCTTCCACATGATTATAAAAAATGGGTATATCATCAAGGTAGACTAAGATTATTTGATTGATAAGTACCTTAAATTACATATCTATGTCTCTTTGGAAGGTTATTCCTACATTTGTCAAACTAAAAGGCATCTTTTGATATGTAAAGGTGCCCCACTTAGTAATGAATATAGTCTTAAAATGATCACACTATTTATATATTGAATAATCATAAAACATCAATAATCTCTCTACACCAATGATCATTTGTAGGAATTGATCTATTAGTGGGAGGGGTAGTGATCCTTGTAGGATGCATTATTCAAATCCTTGAGGTTTATGCATAGTCAGAATTATCCATTACTATTTCACACTAGGACTAGGTTGGCCACCCATAAACAATGTTTTATTGTAAATATTATACTATATTTGATGCATTTTGAGAACTCCTTCCATATTAAGGGCTCTAGTTTAAGATTGGCCAGCCTTTGATTTTGCCTAATTAGATTTGTGTTAGGGTTGAACTCAATGGTATGTTAAACTAAGCCTAGATCAAAACCTTTGTGGTGTTTATAAATCCATGCAAAGATATCACCATACCTCTTACTAATCGTGATGACTATTTTGATTTCATATGGGGAGTGTATTTTACCTACCTTAAAGAACCTACCATCAGAGATGGTCACCTATACAAAGATATTCTCTTTGACCATACTGATTTGCTTCTCACCTTTGAGATAGTTTTTAGATTTGAATATGATTTTCAACATGACAAATCCCTTAGGCAACTTGTTTCCCCTTAGTTTAATGATCTACTCCTCATATTAGGATTGAATCAATGCTTGGTTCATGACACTAAATTTGGATTCATCTTATAGGAATTTGAATTTATATTCATCACATTCAAACACCCATTAGTTGTTTATGTATTTTGGGACCATCACTTTGACCATAATATCTACAAGATATTTGGACTCTTTCCTTATATCACATGGAATGCGATACTACACACATATGGTTATGAGTCTCTTGACATCATCATTCTACACCCTTAGTATGAAACATATATCTAAGGCATTAAATCCTTTCATCATATCCCATATTTTAATGAGATATTCTTGGACATATTTTGTGCCTAGACCTAGTTCACAAATATATCACTATCTCCAAATGATTATATTAGTTTTATCCCCTTATTCTAAACCAAGTAGAGACTATGAATCAACACCTTATACTCAAAAACATTATTTGTGCATCTAAAATACAACTTAAATTCATGTAAATATATCTCCTTTTGAGTGAAGACTAAAATAACCCCAGCTCCAGTGCTAATTTTATTATGGGAACCATCAAAATACAACTACCATATGCATTTAGGATCCTCTTATGCCTTCATGAGATGAAGAAATATGGGGTTCTTCTCAAGAATATAGTAGGTCCCTAATCCCATTTATTCTACATTATCATATGGGTTTCACTCATAAATATTAAATTCCCATTCATCAAGTCATCTCAAACCTCTTCAAGGGGTGTGGTATCATCATGTAGGACCAAGTTATCCTCTTGATTGAACATTACATAGTCTATTTAAACTAGGCTAGGAGAGTATGGATATACATGACTTCTAAAGATAGGTTTAGCTTTGATTGTCAACTTGGTCCTATATCTAGTCTAGAGTGGCATGTATAACCAATCTGATGATAGGTATCCACCCATCTTGGCTATGAAATCCTGAGAAAGGCATATAGTGAAGTAGGGGGAAGATCAATGACTGAAATGTCCTAAGTAATGGAAAGGATCAGACATGTATGTAAAATGAGGTTCAATCCCTTGATGATCCCCATAATCTTAACTATTGTGTCATCTAATTGGATGATGCCTCTGTAAACATGAGAGTATGTTATACCCAATGTGTCTATTATACTCTTTGGCATCATAGAGCTTATCACACCTAATTCTATCATGAAATTATGTACTAGATGCTTATCAATGATCAAATGAATTTATAATGGATGTGGCTTTATACTTCTATGTGTTTCATCCTCCTTTGGTTGACATAGGCTCATAGAGACAACACACATAGTCTTTGAAGGTTCAGGCACTTGAAAAAATTTTAGAGCATCTTGAAATAAATTCCTTTGAGAAGGAATAGCAAGAGCATCCCATATTATTACATTTAGGCTTGTATTATTCATTTATTGACTATGTTAAATGGGATATAGGGTCCTTTTGTCTAAGATTTTTGAATAGTAGAAGGTAAAACCTAAATATTTTGAGAGGAAAGGGAGAGAAAAGGTAAGAGATTTGTTGAAAGGGAATGTGGTGATGCACCAAGAGTAGAGTGATCACCTTACCCACTTACAATACACTAAAGCTAAAGGGACTAAATGCATAGCCTTAAAATTAGGTATCCACTACATAAGTGTTTCACATGGAGGTAAGGGAACACAACACAACATTGAGAGGGATGATAAATGGTCCATAGATAATGCCTATGTAGACCTATGTATACATAAAGTGTGACTTGTAGAGGATTTTTATTCCATGTAGAGGTACAAAGGGAGGATAATAATGAGAGGTATGAACATCCATAGACAAAGATCAATAAATTTTAGTGCACGCAAAGTATATAAAATAAAAGGAAAGTAGTCTATTTCACATCAATTTCAAGGCCTAGGCCATTATTATAAATTTGATTAAGTAGAGAATTTATATACCAAAGAGAGGTATCCTTATACAATGAAGTTTAGGGATTTTATAGGGTTGATTAATCTCTTATGAAATAAATTCATCACTTTGGGTGGTAGTTATAAACTTGAATTTAAAGGTTGGTGCTCAGGGATATAGGTTGATCAAGAAGACCAACTCACCATGTAAAAGTCGCCAAGAGTCATGAATCTTAATTCTATCTAAAAATATGTGTCTATAAGTGGTTGAAATGATTCTCATGGATCCACATGTGTGTTTAGGAATGAATGAAACTTAGGAAATTAGGGGAGGCATGTGGACATACTCTACCATTTAATATCTATTTTTTATTTTAACTTATTCTAACATGAATTCATTAAATGCCCAACTACCCACAACTACGTTCTATACTTGACTACCACCTATTAATCCATGTGAGCTCACTTAATGACATGGAAGCTACACATGTACTTATAAATTATAAATTTTCATATTGCATGTGATTCAAAAATCTATTCTCTATGCCTTTAGGAATTATCTATGCATTAGATAGTGCACACTCAGGACCTTGTTGGGGTTTTCATAGGTGGTGCACTTGTGTATAGAGAACTTGTGTCAGAAGAGGGAACACACACTTATTTAGTATCTTTATCCCAATTAATCTCTAAAAATTTTAATTCATTCATTTAAATGTACAATCACTTTGCACCTTGATCTTCTCATGCTTTAATATTTGGTTGCATTTCATGTGAAGAGTGTGCATTGATTTATGTAGAGGAAGTTGTGCATCTTGAAGATAATGGAATCATAGATGATAAATACCATGATTGATCTTAATTATTTAAAATTTGGTAGGGGATACTTTTGATAAAACATACAAGAAGAATTAATGTTTTGGGTACACTTTTACAATTTGAATATGCACTCTACACACTTTTTTCTTATCACTGCATGAAGCTCGAGAACCTTACACAAACTATTTACACATGTAACTTGTACCATTAATTATTGCACTTATAAAAGTTATGAATATTCATGTCTTCAAATTTTCTATTGTTAGAACTTCTGATAACTTGATCTTTACAATATTTGTTTGGGTCCTTGCCTTTGCAATTTGCATTCGAAACAAAAGTTATGACACTTCTTCACAATATTTTTTCTCACTCTTACACCTTAAGAACATTTATTTACAGAAAGATTTCCAAATAAAAACTCTAACTAATTTTTTTAAAAGGTGAAAATAAAACTCTTCCTTGAAAAAAAGGTTAAGTAAAAAAGAGTTAGCCATTCAAGTTTAACTCCAACTAAACTTTGAAGCCTTGAACTATTGAACTCAAGTGGTGCCCCTCCATGTTGACTGATAATGATCAATAGTTCTCTTAGTTAGGTGTTTGTGTGTAATGGTGATAATTTATTATGCATGTAACCTATTATTTATATTTAGATACTTGACAATGGAAAACATGACTTGGCTTAGGTTCTTTAGACTTGGCTAGGGATTGTTTCTTGTGATTGATTTATGATTTAGGAGATTGAACATAGAGTTTCTCAAATTTCAAGTCATATAATAAGATTTATTAGTAATTTTTAATATATAATAGATAAATATTAGGATAAAAATTAATGTGTCTAAATAGATGGATCTTTAGGTAAATTATCATGCCATAAACATGTGAATCATACAAGTCGACCCATCAAGAATATTTAAATTTGGAAAATTACCATTGTTAAGCAGGTAGACAATTTTGATAGAGGTGGATGGTTTCATAATTATGAATCTATATGAGTATGGATGTAGGTGTAAATAAATATAAGAACAATGATCTAATGATCAATAGATAGTCTGATTAAGATAATAAGTAAATTATAAATAGACAATGAAATTCCTATGGGTGACTCATATAGAATTAGGAAGTTTGGGCCCTAATAAAGTAAGTGGATAAGAAATAAGGGTGTGAAAAATGTTTGCATGTATTCAAAGTTATAGAAGGTGAAGATAGGTCAAGACTAAAAATTTACAAGTATCTAATACTAGGTTTTAGTTTCTAAAATTTGTTCATATATATAACATATTGATCTTCAATATGTGTATCAGGAGAATAGAGTTGGCCAATAAAATAGAAGGGTAGATGGATAGAGGAGAGTATTATAAAGAATTAAATGTGATCCCAATGTCTAAGTATGTGAAATTTATGTTCCTAAAGTGTATAGTAAAAAATTTAGGTGTTTAGAAAGTCTCTATATCTCCATGTTTTAGGATTTTTTAGGAGAAGATAATAGATTCATTAATCAATTTGAAAAAAATTAATTAAAAAAACTATATGACAAATATAATACAGATGTCTCAATATTGATACCTAGAATGATGTGAGGAATAAGGTCCATCACTATGATCCCATTGTATAAAAAAAATCTACTTAATAAGGAATTAATAACAAAAGCAAGCCTAATATCTCTTCATTTAAACATCTCCAATCATGGTGCATGACCACACCTAGGCTTCCTTCAATTTTTATCCTTGATATTATATATTAAGGAAGGTGGGGGTATTTATATGGAAATAAATGGATATGATAATAGATGGTTGATAAGAAGACATTAATCTATATATAAATATAAGATTTCTTTGAACATGTTCATTTTTTAAAGGTTATTTTTTCTAGTTTTGGATTATATGAGTCTCATGTATTTATAAAAGGTGGATGTGGATTCTAAGTAGAGTTAAGTTGGTTATTCTATTAGTAACATGCATTATTTCATCATGATTGAAATGTTTCCACTATAGGTCACTTATGAAACTATAAGATAATAATAAAGTAATAAGATATATAACTATAACATAATTTTAAATCAAAATTCATGAAAATGGGGGAAAAAGAGAGAATAAAATGAAATCCAATTATAATGATATGTTAGGTGGATAAAAAATGATAGTTGGTGGGTAGGTACAAGGTTTTAGTTTGTTTAAATAAATCAATGAGTCCCACATTATATTTGTTAGGATACACATACAACAGGCTTTTATCCCTAAAATGGATAATATACATTTTGGTCTAGGATACATAATACAATTAGGTAAGTGTTACAATTTTAATTATTGTTTTATCTTATTTTATTTGTTTTTTTTTCATAAATTTTTTGGGTTCCATTCTAATAATGGATAGGAACTAATATATTGGGTCCTTAGTAAAATGGAGTGCATTAAAATATGTGGGTCTTTTTTTCTTATTAGTAAATTTTGTGAATGAATCTTATTTATGTTATTCTTATTTTCCCATGACTTAATAAGACTTTCTTATATTCTATTTTCATGCAAAAACATAGGCTTAACACAAGGAAAATGTGATTATTTTTATTGAAGCCCTAATTTTATAATAAACCATAATTTTTTATTCTTTAATATTGTATCAAATCTTAATTTTGTAAAACTCAAATTCATAATACCTAATAGTGTCACAAACCCTAATTTCATAACCTTTAATAATACATTATATAATAATTTCATAAACCTTAGATCTATAATAATACATTATGCATATTAATTATATTAAAGAAATATGTATTTAGAAAACCCTAATTTTGTCAACCCTATTTTAGCAAACTCCAATTTTTAATCCTTAATATTATATAAAATCCTAATGTTGTAAACTTTAACTTCATAATCCTTGATAATACATTAAACCCTTATTTTTAAACCTTAAATGTGGAAGCATACATCGTGGATGTGAATTGTTTTAAAAACTATATGTATAAACCCCTATTTTATCAAATCCCAAACCCATACTCTCTAATAATATAAAAAACCATAAATTTTTAATTCCTAATAATGTAATAAACTTTATTTTTATTATAACTAATAATGTAAAAAACCATTAATTTCATAAATGATATTTTCATATATCTTAATTATGTAATTATTAATATTATAAAATCTTATTTCGATAATCTCAAATAATTAAATAAACTTCAATTTTGTAAACCAAATTTTTAAAATAACTAATAATTTACTAAACCCTAAATTCATCTTCATTTTAAAAACTCCTAAAATAATTATCCCTAATAATTTAGTAACCCTAATTTCATAATCCTTCATAATGCAGTAAACTCTAATTTTATAAAGCTTAAAATTGGAAATATACGCCATTAATGATAATACATTAACAAAATGTATGTGGTATAATACAATGAGATGATTTTAGGATAAGAAAACCTTGTGAACACAAATATGAACCACAAGTGACACTTAGGAGGAGGTTACATGGGTTAATTATAATTGAGTGTTGTGAATTATTTAGTTTAGGATTTTATTATTTATCCCTAAAGTTTGAATCCTTGACTCTTTCTATTTGAGTGCAACCATACATTCATATGGCATGATAGATGTACTAAATTATCTTATATCCATAATTATATATTAAACCTTAATTTTTTGTTCTTAATAATATTTTAAGCCATAATATTTA
Source organism: Torreya grandis (assembly GCA_037957365.1). Classification (NCBI taxonomy): domain Eukaryota; kingdom Viridiplantae; phylum Streptophyta; class Pinopsida; order Cupressales; family Taxaceae; genus Torreya; species Torreya grandis. The sequence goes on from JARHVA010002971.1 coordinate 453,980, forward strand.
AAAACCAATTTTTTTGTAATTCATAATAATATAATGTAAAACTCTAATTATTTTCACCTTAATTTCATAATTTAAAATAGTGGATTAAGAACTTATTTTGTAAACCTTATTTACAAAAAATATAATATATAAACCCATAATAATAAATACAAAATTAATTTCATAATCCTTAATAGTTTAATAAACCCTCATTTTTTAAATCATAAATATGTATTAATACATCATTCACATGAATTATTTAATAACATGTTCACAATATTATAGAATTAGATGATTATAGGATTAAAAAATATTGTGGAGATGACTATGAGCCATAAATGATAGGCATAAGAGGAGGTTACTTTAGTTCCTTAAAACTAAGTGTCATGAACTATTTTTGTTTAGGTGGTTTTTCTTTTCTCCCATCCTAACAATCATTGCTTGCATTTTATTTTCAAGCAAACATGTAGGCCTAGTGTATTAAAAATGTAATTACTTCTCTCAAAACACTAATTATTATTAAAACCTAAGTTTTAAATCATTAATAATATTGAAAACTTTAATTTTATAAACCTTATTTTTAAAAACTTAAATTTCATAATCTTTTATAATGTAATAAGCATACTTTTTTAACCTTCAATTTTATAACATTAATATTCCAACAAACCCTAATTTTGTAAATAAAAAATTTAGAAGCATATATAATTGACATGAATTGTTATAAAAATGAATGTATCAAACATAATTTTGTAAACTATATTATTATCAAACTATAATTTCTTAATTCTTAATAATTAAACAAACCTTAATTTTGAAAACCTAATTTTACAATCCTAATAAGGAATCAAACTATAATTTTGTAAACCCTAAATGTGGAAGCATATCTCATGCACAAACTTTATTTTTAAAACTCCATTTTATAAAACATGTATGCAGGAATACTTGATTTTTTTAAATCCATTTTATAAAACATAAATTTTTTAATCCCTAATAATACAACGAAGGTTAAATTTTTAATCTCTAATAATGCAAAAAGACCCTATTTTTTCTGACTCTATTTTATAATTCTCTAATAATCAATCAAACCCTAATATTGTAAACTTTATTTCTGTAAAAAAAAGGGATTCCAGATTTTTAACCACTCTAATAGGATTTTAGGAGAATCCATCTCATTTTATAACCATAAAAGTAAACCAAGACATAATATGAAGTTATATGGTTCTATGAATAACCATGTTGTGAGATAGTGTGGTCAAAGCAATGTGGTTAATACCTATTTTAATAAATATTTTATTATGAGAGAATTATCCTCTGGTAATAATAAATTTTAACTAATAAAAACATGGATAATCACAATGATGTTATGATACAATAAAAAATTATGATATAAAAATTAAAATGAGAAAGAAAGATAGGGAAAACAAGAAAGAATTTTCAAGTTCAAGCTTACGTATCCTTACTAAAGTAAAACACCTTATGAGATTCACTTTTATTTGATCCAATGTTTATAGGTCTAGTATTTACTCAAAACTTCTCAAACAAAATACAAATTATAAATAATGATTTATTATGAACAAGTCCCCATAACATTACATTGTAAGATATATTTGCCACACTAAATTACAAAAGAAAAGCAAAATTGATCTAAAATTAATCAAATTTAGTTATAGATAAGACCAAATTAATTGATTAATAAATCTAACAAATTCATAATAAATTAGTTAAATCTTATATAGTTATAAAAATAAGTTAAAGAATCTACAATATTAATTTAGATTTTGAGATAACAAAACATACCAAACTCACTTAACATCCAAAAATGTTTATCAAGTGTACCATACATAAAAATTATTCCTCAAAAAATGATATCATGAATGTATTTATAACAAAGATATGGGCACTGCCATATTTATAAAAATAGTTTGTATGGAATTGGAATTTTATCTGTAAAGAAGGCAAAGCTAAACTAAACTAAAGTTTCAAATAAATCATATCAATTTAAAATTTAAAAAAAAAAAGATTAAAAATAAATTTTCATTTATAAAATACCTAAGAAATTATCAATTTATCTTTTATTGGGTGTTCATTTTATTTCCCTTATAACTAACATGTTGTATTAACTTCAAATGACAAATATTTATAATTTAAATATTTGAGAAGACACTTTTGTCGCATCACAACAAGTTCAAAATATACAAAATAATGGCAAATAGTGGATTCTATTAACTATTTTTTATAGATTAAATTTTATTATTGATTTAGTGAATCACATTAAAATTTCTAATGGAGCATTCAAATTATCCATGTGTCACAATACTATAGTCTCAAGGTTATAGAGTACATAATGCGCAGTTTCTCACCATAGTGTTTTGTATTGATATATTGAGTTATTACACCTAATATACCATGAAATACTTAGCTCAAATTTATTTATATTTATTATGTGAAATTAAAATAAATCACATTTCATTGGCTAACTGGATCAGAGTCATAGAGTCTTGTTAGATTCACTAAGTTGATATACTATGTGGATGTTTTGAATTTCTCCATTCTATTTTACACTCATTCATTTTGATATGATCTTGAAAAGTTTCAATTATTATCTCATATTTATAAAATACACACATTTCACATGAATATTGTATTCAATTAAAAATTTCATGGATAAATTGATTTATTAAATTTTGTAATGTGTTTTTGGAATCCATGTATTTACCTATAAACAAAAAATAAAATATGGTGTTCATCAAATGACCTTGGGTTATAGGGTCACAAACTTATTTTTTTATTAACTTAGTGTTCTATGTGACTAGGTATATCCATTGAACTTAAAATTCATGTGTAAAACTATTCACATGTGTACCTTTTCCTTAAAAAATAAGGAAACAACTTATAATTATTTTAATTTTTTAATTATAATATAAATGTAATATATGAAAATATGAGTGACATAAATAAAAAATGTGACATCAATCCTATGGTTAGGTGTTCAAGAGATAAAAGGTGATCTTAATATAATCCATGGATGCCTTAAATTATGCTTCATACTTATAGAATCCATTTATTACATAATATAAAAATAAAAATGTTTAATTATATATTTTAATTAAATATATAATATACATGGCCATCAAATAGCTAAAATTGGAACTAAGGCATGTAGAATTCTAATGGAATTACTAATTTAGACACTTGTATTTGGTATTAGAAACTCCAAAATGTAAAAAAAATTCAATCATTACCATTTTTGACTTATGATCCCACACATGAATATTATTTTCCTTTTTCCTTAACCAATTATCCTGATATGGGATTGAACTTTACAATTATTGTTATTTTTCCACTATAACATTGTAGTCTCTACTTAACCTAACAAAAATAATTATTAAATTGTCTCCATGATCACATATCATTGTTCCTATCTTATAGACAAGTCTGTGCTCCTTAAAAATTCCCACCATAGCTGACCTATCTAGAAGGGTCTCACCCATTTGAATTCTATTTATCAATTATTTTTTCTAATTTTAAATCATTTATATAGGTTGAATAATATGTTTTAAATGTTTTTTTAGAGTAATTTACCCAAAGAGTCAATTATATAAACATATCAAATATAGATCTTAATTTGACTAAAATTTATGTAATAAATCACTAGAAAAATATTTTCACATTCAAAGGAACTTCCATGTTCCAAACCTAAAACCCGTACATGATAAATCTTTGATCTAAGTATGAATATCATTTACTAGGTCAAATAATAAGTTTTCAAGTTTTTAAATCCATACATAGGATTGCATTGCATAGTATAATTACACACATTGCACACACTTAGCTAAGTGGGAGAGATACATGTGGATTGAATTATTTATTTGAATAATTGGATATGAAATAAAAAATAATTAACAAGGGGAATCTAAGGCCATCTTAAGCCATCAATTCTACCTTTTTTCCATTCAAATTTATCTCATTGTATAATGCAAAGAGCTAGGGTTTGAAGAAAATATAAGGTAAACATATTTGTTCACACATGATAAAATAAATATAAATACAAAGGATAAATTCAAAAACATAGGAAATTTCATCATAATATTTATAAAATCAATAAATTCAACTCAATTAGTTCTCCACCCTAGTATATATCTCCACACTACACTGGCATCCAAGGAAGTGCATACCTATCTAGACTCATAGAGACACTTCATTTCATTATCATAGAGATTTTAGGCCTATTTTAGTTCATTCAAGATGAGTGTATTAGTGTCATAGAATTTAATTCCTGATAAAAAAGCTAATTACGTAACCCTATATAGTATTTACAAAAAGAGTAATTTACTATATTCTTCCTAGTTAAGGTTTTGAATGTATGGAGGGAGTGTAAATGTCACATCCTCTCTTACTCATTGAATTTTATTAAAAGTTAGACTCATTGATTTGATTTTTTGATAAATATAAATAAAAATATTTTATTTATTTTCATAAATGTTAATTGATATTTTAGTAAACTAGTATTACATGATGATGTTCGCATGCACAATTATACATGTATCTAATTTTGTAGTAATATTATAATATTTGAAAACTATATATTAAGATGTTTTTATGGTTATTTAATAACATTTTTTTAATATATTATGTTTTGTATATTTCATTTATATTTTTTCATATGAATCTGATTAATTACCTCTTTCTCTGATGAGGTGGATGTAGGATAATGTACCCCTAGCTATATAGATCAGAGGGAGGGAATCATAGGAGAGAAGAAGATAGATGAGAACAACTATCAATAGATAGAATGAAATTCATAACACACACACTTGGTCTATTATGTGATATCATGTTTCACTTTGAGTGTCTTGTTTTAGTGGTTATATGCATACATATCTAATTATGATGATGACTACTAATTATTTGGTGTTTATTATGTTGTTCTTGCTAAGTTGCATTTATTTATGTGAATAAAAACCTTGATTTCATTATTATGAGTATGTTTGTTAAATTCACATAGTAGCATATACTTCATGTGAATGTTTTCATTTAAAAATGTCTTTGGAGTATGATGGACATTAGATTGTTTGAATTAATGTAAAAAGTATCTAATCCCTTTTAGGAGTCCTTAGACCCCAAGGGAAATTATACAACACTTATGGCATATTTTCATCCATTAAAATTGAGTTAAATAAAATTAAAAGTTGCAAGGAAAAGGGATGCATGTTAATATTTATGGTTTGAAATGATTTTAAAAATAATTACAATGTTTTGTTTTGAGGTCAAAGGTATTATTAGAGTTGAGTAAAACTTAGAATTGTATTATTATTGCATGGTATGGGGAGTTCATGAGGGAAACAAGGTAATGAAATTATGAATTTTTATAGATTAAGGGAAACATAGAGTTAGATTGGCCTAGTTTTTGGTATGCATTTAGCATGGTGAGTCCTCATTTGGAATAAGAAGTGGTATTTTTAGTTATGGTGGTCATTAAGGTTTTGTGAAGAAAGTGTGTGCATAATAATAAAAGTGTTTTGCCATAAATGGCATTGATAGATGAGAAATAAGGATTTTTTTGGGTTGTAGGAAAAATAAAAAGAAATTAAAAGGGATTTTAGGGCTTCTAAAGAGAGTATGACCTCTATTTGTAGCACATAAGAAAGTAAATTATTTTTTTTTTTTATAATTATGGGTTTTTGTTTAACAATTTGCCATTGTGATTTTCATCTTTTTGGAAAAATAAAAACTTAAAAATTATAATTTTAAAGTGGACTAAAATAGAATGGAGTATTTTATTCTTTTAGGGTCTTATATGCATTCCTTCTTGTAAAAAAATAGATTTTGTGTTTTTGTTTGATGGCTATAAAAAGGATTTAGGGATTTATTTTAGAGTTGTTTTGTACTCTTTTTATATTGATAATGGATTTTAAATGGAGCGTGGACTGATCTAGTACATAATCAGAGGCAGATAACCCCTTGAAATTTATTAACCATCTGAATATTACCTATGTGTCAAATATTACTAGATGTATACCAATTATTACCAATAATTACCACCACTAGACTTGAGAATAACCACCGACCATTAACAACCTCAAGAATACAACCAACAACCATAACTAGACTTTTATATATTTATAAATATTTTAAATTGGGTGGGGATTGAAATAACCAAGCCACTTAACCAAATCACCCACAATTCATTGGCAATTATCTTATACTTTTATTCACTATAAATATATTTGAATTAGCTCACTGCACATATTTACTTTGAAAATAAAAGGAAACTCCCCATTATGGGTTTGGTGGTGAGGGTTCACCTTCAACCACAAGGCCATAATGAGGATGGAATGATAATTTTTTGGCTTATTGTCTGAAATAAAATTTTTAGTAAGTTTTTGAATCTATACTAGTTTATTAAGTTGAGCTAGAAATTAGTTCTCTTTACCTGTAGGTGCATATGGTGCTACTAAGATTCAGATAGAAACATTATAGGTATGTTTTTAGACTTGTAGGTGGTGGTTATAACCACATAGACTCCTAAAACTAACATTTTCAACTTCTAAAACTTTAGATAGGACTTATATCTTATTTGTTGATCAGTGAAAGGATATAAATTGATTTTTGTTTTTGAGTTTTGACCCCAAGGTTTGAACATATCAAAGTTGAATTATAAGAAGTCTTGAAATAAGTTAATATGAGTTAAGTTTTTATTTTGAACAACACCAAATTAGATTTATTTTGTGATATAAATGAAGTATTTGATTGAATACATAAATAATATAATATTCATTAACATTTTAATCAAGATATTAAGAGTACTTGACAATGAGTCATAAAATATTTATTTGATTTGGATATGTTCAAGTTAGATATTCATTACATTTTTAAAGAGATAATAGGATATTATTAACTATATGATATGAATAAAATAGTTTAGTTTGTATATATACAAATAATTCATATTTCTTGAGGTTTTAAGAAGACAAAGTATTCAAATACATCATTATGAGTACATAGACCTAACTGTTTATTATAGTGGCCAAGTTAAGAAGTTTTGGGTAAAGAATTAGGAAATATAATTACCATTTGACCATAATTAATTAAAGTACCTTGATAAGTGCATGACTAATTTCATTATATATATAAAATCAAGCCATAGTATTCATTTGGAGTTTTAGTCTTAAATTTTAGTTGAAGATGATTTGTATATGTTGTACCCAACATTTCCATTTTATTCCTAAAGAAAGGGGGACCCACTTTTTTTTATTTGGCCTAAATTGTTAAGCTCTTCCTCTATGTAATTGTGCATGTTCTATCAGATTGCTCCTTAATATTTACACTTGGAAGTACAAATAATGGTATTATATATTTTTTGACTAACTTATTAATACCTTCTAGGATTTTTTGTACTATGCAAGTTTTGGGACTTAGTTTTATTTAGATAAATTATTCAAGATTTGGTCTTCAAACATTTTTCCTAGGCCTTCTTTATGATAACTTTGTTATTCAAAACTTATGTTCAAGATTTATTCATCAGAGTTGGTGTTTAAAATTTCCTTATCGGACATTTTGTTTGGGCTTTTATTCAAAAGATTTTTTTGATATTTAATCATCAGGTTTTTTGTTCATGACTTATGTTCAAGTTTTTTTATTAATTGGTTTTATTTAGAACTATATTTATCAAGGTTTATATATCAGAAATTTTATTTGGAGTTTCTATGGTAGGCATTTTGTTCAAATATTTTGTTCAAACAATTGTTTTGAAGGAATTGGTTTTTATTTTGATCTCTTATTTGGAATTTATAAATCAAAACTTTTGTTTGGGACTTTCACTAAATAATTTGTCCATAAAAATCATCATCAAATTTCTTCACCTTAGGGGTTTAGTTTAGATATTTTTATCGAACATTTTCTTCAAACATTGTTTTGAAGGATTTGGTCTTTGAACATTTTGTTCAATCTTTGTGTTTAGATCCTATGGTTTAAAATATTTATTGGCTCAAACCCAACATGAAACTCAAATCCTAAATTGTAACTACTGAGATCCCACTACACTTAGCCATAAAAGTAGAACTACTTCTTGACACTTTCTAAATAATACAACCCACCAACTAAACTAATGAGATTTAAACTATCCAGGCAAAGAAAAGTATATTAATGTTCGACATTAAAAGTGCACAAATTGGAATTTAATGCATAAGGATATATACATGACATGCACCTATCAATGTATTCATTGCTCACAAGTGAATTTGAACTCAATTACTACATTGTGAGTAAATACATAGATATCTATGAATCCATTGCAAACAAGAAACCAATAGAAAGTAGTTTTCATAGTACACATAAATAGACTTTTGATCACACTAGACAATTTCAATGGTTTCATCATCTAAGATTTTAGAGGAACACTTCCACCATCTCCATTCTCTATTAAGGATTTCATAGAGTTTATAGACATGGTGTTTAATGCAACTATTGTCACTTGGATTTGTAACCCTTAAAGAGATTCATAGATCTCCTCATCCAAGTGGCACAATGGAAACATATCTCTTGTTGTGGGTGATAATTTGTTGAGATGAATCTCTAGAAGGGCTAGTTCCCTTGATGCACTCTTTGAAGTACTTTCTTACCTATGAACTTTGGATGAAAAGGGTATAAGAAAAACAACTAAGAAAACTAAAAGGTGATACATAAGTAATTAATTTACTCATATTTATTGAATATATTCCACTTATAGCTAGAAAAATCTTCCTTCACTTAAAAATCACAACTCAAGATGGATTGTCACATCAATATTTCATTAGTTAGATTCAAGAAGTATTTGAATGATTAGGAGGGTAATGGATTATTTCATTAGGTAATACCATCATAAAACACTTATAAAACAAACTAAACTTAAGAGATAACACTAACAAATAATAATAACAATTACTCTTTTGTACATTGGAGAATAATCAAGGATAGCATGCTATAAAAGATCATCTTCTACTAGCCAAGACCAAAAAAATTATAACAAAACTCAATTTTATATAATTTAAGTAGGAAAATTCACTTTTATTATTTCTTAAATATATATTAAAGTTAATAATTGGCCAAGGTTTCACCATCAACCAATGGAGGCTACCCAAAAGAGCCAAAAGAGTCCAAATTTACAGCTTTTGAGAGAAGAACAAGACAAGGGAAGTCCAAAAGTCACTTTGACACTTTTAAATCTAAGAAAAGGGGTTATAGTTTAATGATAAGTAGGTATGGAAAGTAATATGTAATTTTAGAAGGACCAAGTGTCCATACAAGTCATGAAATTGATGAAAAGTGGTAGAAAACTCCCAATTTTAGCTCAAAAAATTGCCTTCATAATGTGAACCTATTTGAAAATCCTATCACTAATTAGGTATAGTTATAATTATTGGGATAAGATTAAATGACCTAAATAATTCATCTCCATGAATTGGTTGCATTCATACTCATGTGGAAACTCCTAGAAAGAAGCCATCACTATCTGCAGTCTAAAAAACTCCTTTTTAGTCACCCCTCACACTTGGCCTCATTATTTTATTTAGTATTACATAAAAATCCATGGGAGATAGTGAATTTTTTTTTTCAATACTCCATATCTATAGAGGCATCAATCATGCTTTAAAAAGGCTCACATTTAGAGTTTTCACCCTGCTCACCCTAATGTCCACTATACCAATTTTGATTGATTGAGATGAAGGTAATGTTTTTGACACTTATAATATTTTTACAAGAATTAAATGTAAATTATTGGTTATATAAAGTCTATATCCTTCATACAAAATTTATTTCATCTTTTAAAACCTCCTAGAACCTACAAAACACAAAAAATGGTAAAAAATACCCTATTTTGCATATTATTCATACAATTTCATACAACTCATCTTGGTGGGAAATATTTTTATGGAGTCACATAAATTATATAATATATTTAATATTCAAAATATTTAATTTGTATATCTCTCTAATTCCATTTTCTCCATTGGGTCCTGGCTAAGGGTTTAGTAGGTTTTATATAGTTTTTGGTCTTAAGCTTTATTCATAAATATTTGAAGTTTAACCTACCAATAAGTGCCATAAAATTTATGATAAGGAACCCTGATAACATCTCCACATTCATATCTCCCATGCAAAATTTTAGAAAAGATATGAGTATTTGAAAACACCTCATCGAGCTTGTCCTTACTTTTCCTATATGCTTGTACTCTCTCTTGGATAGAAATGGATTTATTGTAAGTTACCATAAATAATATAAGTTAAAAAATGTCAATATAAACCTTAATAACATACCTAAATAATATATACAATCCACCAATATCTATAAATGAATATGGACCCCAAATTAGTTATAGGTCTCCTCAAGGCCTAATAGGTCTTATAGTCACCCTATTAGATTTGGCTTATACGAATGATATCTCATAGGTATGTTTGTGTATAATGAATTATAACCTCTAATTTTAGCTTAAAATACCATTACATAACTCCCCAATAACCATTTTTCATATTCTTATCTCATTCACCAACTAGACCTAGTGGAAACATGCCTAATTAGACTATATGCAAGGGAAAATTTGGACATAGAGGGAGATTTGAGCTTGTTATAGTACTTTCAAGCACATATTAACCTATATGAACCTCAAAAAAATGTTTCCATGAGGTTTTAAAGTATCAAAATTAGGTCTTTCTCTCATTTTTCCCTCACTAGCTCATTTTGTCGAAACTTAATTTTCATGGGTTAACTGACCTTTGAGACAAAAAATTGAGGTATATCCCTTATTAACTAGGAAAATTGAATATTTTGGGAGTTTTTACAATTATTTTTTATCATCTACACCAGTTTTTTTTCTTTATTCCATGGTTTAAGCATCTAACCAACTTAGAATGCCCATAAAAGGCCTCTAAAAAGCCTATTTCCTTCATTTTCCTCAAACCCACCTAGGAGTGACACTTTCATGCTAAAACCATGATTAAATTATTATTAAAAGTTATTATCATATCTATTACATGATATTTAAGATTTTAAATCATCCAAAAATACTCTTTTCCTTGGATTCCACACGTTCATCTATTTGGCCAAGAGGTTTCCTAACTCCTATATGGATTGATAGATTTGGATAAGTAAAGAAAAGTGGATGGACATATTTTAAGGAATTTATAAGTTTTTATAAAAATTAATTAATTATTCATGTATCATATTAATTTTATTAAAAAATTATATCTTTGCCTAATCACCGTGATGTCTTTCTCTCACGTTCAAGTCCAAGACTGCAAGATGGTGGTTATAGGTGTATACATGGGTAAAAGAGATCCTTTAGAGTTTTGTTTCATGATTTTTTTATATTATGAGACTAACATGATTTTTTTTTATATTATAAAAAATTTATATAATTACCCAAACTCTCTCTTGGGCCTTATATGCACCTCTCAGACATCCTGCATTGCCCCTACCTATAGGTGTATTTTATATGCCTAAATATTATAAATATAATTAAATTAATATATAAGGTTTATATCTTTTTATATTCATATTACCTCATGCTAGCATTCTATATGTAGCTTCAACTCACTAGACTGAGTCCTCTCCAAAATGATTGAACAAACCTGAGTAGACTGCTACCTATAGGTGTCCATGCTTCCACTAAACTTGTTCCTGATGCTTATATGTCTTTTTTGGATCCATTTTTTTGAAAAATTATGTTATTTAACTATTATATTTATTTTTAATCCTTAAAACCTCACCTTGGCATCAAATTTGAGGTCATTGGTCAGATTGAGACTATTATGCCTGTAAGGCCTATTATAGGTGTTCATAGCCCTATCCATTTATTCATAATGTTTATAAAATTAATATAACCATATATAGGGTCATAAAACATCTATAATCATTTTAGGTTAATTTATATTCTTCCATCAAACACAAAACTTTTTTCTCTTTTCCATGATTGAGAAACTTGTTATAGGTGTGCATTTTTTATATAAGGGACACCTGTAGACAGTTATGGAGGTTGCAAGGGAACATATCAATACTTTATTTCTTCATTTAAATCCATTATTATAACCTTCTATATTTTTAAACCATCTTATCCATGAGAATGTTTAATGTTGCTACCTATGGTGTCAAAAGGTCATTTGTTTCTATAGGCCTATAGACTTCAACGAAATATTTCAATACTTTCTTAGGCATGTTTGAAGTCTCAAACGACATACCTTCCCTCACTTTCTGACCTTCATTCTTGGTATGGTTATTGTACATTATAGGGGATATAACATTCACCTAATTTTAGGCCTTGAATCCTCTAAAATGTATGTCATAAGGGGTCTACAAAAACCATCTAGAGCTCTATTTGGCCATTTTAGGGAAGGCTTCCCTAAACTTAGTCCTTTGTCTCTTCAACATGATTGCACACTCCTTTTCTCATTAGACACTTTATATGAGATTTTAGTGGCTTAAAAACCATACCAAACCCTTAATTAGGTTTCCAATTATTTAATCTTCTTGATGAAATAACTTTAGTAACCTACTCAGCCACATGTAGGTGGATGCTTTGGTACAACAACAATGAGCTAGATATGAATAATATGAAACTTTATATGAAATTTAACCTTGACTAATTCCATAAAGCATTAAAATTAGACTCTAAAAGTTATTAGATTTAGAAAACATATTTTATCCTTCTATACCTTAGAATGACATCAACAAGGCCCTTTAGGGGGATGTTTGGCTATTTTATGTAGGTAGGACATTTAATTAAGAACACGTTAGGGAATAGGTTAAAAACCTCTTAAATTAATTTTTAAACATTAAATTAAGTTATTTACATCAATAACACCTTAAAACCAACATTAATGCACCCTTTTCAACATGAAAATCACTTGCATATACATGGAATGGAGTAATCAAGAACATCAAATGACTGTTTGAGCATGGTGAATATGCTTGGAACCACATTCAAACATTTTTCCAAAAATATCAACGGGATATATTCAAATCCTGATTTATTTTACAATTGATACACCATGAATACAAATCCATGAATAATATGGAGAAGCTCATACATGTGATTGCAACTAAAAATAGGCATAGAGTTGACAATAGACGAAGACAAGCTTGTAAGCTACCCAAGACATGAGGTGGTGAAACCAAAACATGTAAATATGTGGTTAAATGACCTATATAATTTTTAAACATTATTTTATATCTATATGAGACTCTTATAGGGTAAAAACACTCAATAAACAAGAAGCACTTTAGCTAAAATTGCACATGGTGACACCCTCTTGCATCATGAACTAAATTGATCATATAAACATTATTAAATATGAAACTAAGAATGGAAAACATATTATAGTTAATTAAATATCCTCTATATATAGCATGAATAATTGGTTCATATGGATTTGACCAAAATAGAGCAAAACCTGTAGGGTACATGAAATGGCTACCATACAAGTATAGTCAACTTCATGAGGATGGTTCATAAAGCAAAAGATACCATTATTCAAAATATTTATATTTAAATTAATTTATATGAGTTTAATATAACCTCCCAAAAAATTTTGACTTCAAACATCTTCAGCTATCTGTACTGAGCAAAAACTTGAAAGTCACTTTTGTGTGTTTAAGAAACCAAGAAAGGTGTTGAATGATTTTGGACTCAAAATGGAATTTATAGAGAAAATAACATTCGTATTAGTGTTAATAGGATTAAGATACTCTACATTATATTCTCCCATGTTTCACACTTCCCCATGAGTTATACAAGTACCATTTTCTCCCTTTTTTAATTGGTTTCTATAATTTTAGTTAGACAACCTAAAATATTATGATGTAACTAACATAACTAATAGTTACACTAACCTATTAGACGTTTTCAATTAAAATGGGATGCCTAGGCAGCTTGGGAACCATGCCACTTGCATTTATGACCCTTAAAATCACATTTAATGACCTCAAAAGATAAATTGACTAATATGACTATGACTAATGCTAAAATGACCCTAAATTACATCAAAAAAATATGTAATCCACCACATGATAATATAATAGGCATATTAAAATCATTTAAAACAATTTTTTTACCTAGGGGTTCCCTAATTTAACTTAAAAGTCAAATTTGGTCAACAAATTGATGACTCATAGGGGTAGTATGCCAGCTATACAAAGGACCAGTAGCCTTATCCTATCAAAAATCCAAGGGATTCAATGAACTATTGAATACAACTAGAAATTACTTGCTTAAAACTCACACAAAATAAAGACACCACACAAAAAAACATAAGACAAAGCAAGGCATAAAAAAACTCACACATGTGAATAAGCAATTAAGGAACATAAGGAAAACAACAAACTATGTACAAGGAAAGAGGAGAAACTTAGTAAAAATGTTTGAGATATATCTCATTGAATGGGATATGAAGCTCCTCTCCATCCAACTTTGAGAGTTGAAAAGCATTGTGTTGCTTACATTAGGTGATAACATAAGGGCCACTCTATGAAACATCAAACTTTATGTGTCCTCTAGGCTTAGCCTTATCTTCATCCCACTTTAGAACAATGTCTCCTTATTTTAAACTTCTTGGAATTGATTTATTGTCAAATTATCTCATTGTTTGATCGTGGTGAGATCTCATATTTTGCATAGCTTGATCTCTTGTCTCATCGAACTCCATCAACTCACATAACTTGACTTTTATGCTTTCATTTTCCATCAATTCTAGCTGATAAGTGAGATCCAAAGCAAGTATCTCACATGAAATAGGTATTCTAGATTCTCTCCCATAAACAAGTGTATATGGTGATTTTCAAATGGTTCTTTTTAGGATGATCCTATCAGCCCAAAGATCTATTTTCAACTTGGAATGCCAAGTCCTTTGGCTCTCATCTATTTTTCTCTTTATGATCCTGATTAAATTATTATTGGTGGACTCAACTAGTCCATTCCCTTGTGGATAATAGTTGGAGGACTTACTAAGATATATACCATGTTTTCAAGCCCATTCACTTATCTTCATCCCAAGGAAAGCCAATGAATTGTCTAAAATTATTGTTGAAGGAACTCCAAACCTTATGACTATGCCTTCATAGAAGTTTATAACTAAAATGTCATTTGCTTCATTAAGAGCTATAGCCTCCACCCACCTTGTAAAGTAATTTGTAGTAGTCAACACCCAATTATGGCCAGCATTAGAAGGTGGGTTTTTTAGGCCTATAAAATCTAAACCCCATTGCATAAAGGGTTGATCAACTTGAATTAGATGAAGAGGCAAAGCAACATGATTTTATTTACCATCAAAGAGATAAAAAAATTTACACTTTCTTACCCAAGCATGGGTGTCTTTGAAAGAACTAGGCTAAGAGTATAAATCCCTCTTAATCTTGGTAGCTATGGCTCTTGAAGCAAGTGACCACCAACTGGTCCATCATGAAACTCAAGAAATAGTATCTCAATCTAATCTAATTCAACACACCTTAATAACAGACCGGAGAATCATTTCCTAAACAACACTCCATAAATAATTACATAAGGAATGGATTGCAATATAAAGTACCTTATTCTATCTTTATGTAGGCCTTATGTACACTCAAAAATTTGAAGAAAATGGATCATATATAGTGTCCAAATCCTCATTGATGAAGATACAAATATCATAGGGTCATCATGAAGTGAAAAAACAACCTCCTTTTATTCTTTTAAATCTAAATTAAGGTGCTCAGATAACCCCTTTCCTTTCACTAGCTTGGTTGTCCTGGTTTATACATCATACTCAATCACTTTTGTGACCCAACCAACCCTTTTTTAATTCAAGTATATTCTCAAAAGGAAATATTTGACACTAGGGTGAGGTACCAATATGTGAATCTTTTTTTTAGATAACATATGCCTAAACTTAATTAGACTTATAAAAATTTAAAATACTTACTTTTCAACATAGGTGTATCTTACCTCATAGCCTTCCGAACCTTTACTAAAAAAGGCAATAGGTTACTCCAAGTTTTCTTGATTTGATTGAGTAAGCATGATAGAGATTAAATCCTCATTTCCAAAGGTATACAAGTTGAAATCCTTTGATAAATTAGGAATCAAAAGAGTTGGAACTTGGACAATGTCTTATTTAATCTCTTTAAAACATTCCTTCATTCTTCTAGTCCAAGTGAAAACTTCATCCTTAGCATAAAGGTTAAAGCCTTGAATAAATTAGAAAAATAAAGGATGAACCTCCTTATGAAATTAATTTTCCCAAAGAAACTTTGCAAACCTTTCTTAGGTTTAGGCATAGCCAATGCCAAGATTGCACTCACCCTTTCAGTATTTATGGATAGGCCCTTCTTGGAGACAATGTGTTCTAGAAGTTTTCCTTCATGGAAAAAAATACACACTTATTTAGGTTAAGAGAGATTTAAAACTCTCTACATCTCTAAAAAATATACATAAGGTGATTCAAGTGGTCGTTTACATCCTTAGAAAAACTATGACATCATCAAGATACGCAAACACAATGTCAATTCTTAGTCCTTGAAAAGCCATATCCATTACATGTTGTAATGTAGCTCTGGCATTAGAAAATATAAAATTAATTTTCTTATAATCATGTGTACCCCATTTATTATTAAATTTTGTCTTATATTTATCACTTTCCTTCACCAAAATCTAATTATACTCAGAATACCCATCAAGGAGAGAAAACATTTCACTACCTACCACATATTGCAAAATTTTCTACATGAAAGGGAGAGGATAATGGTCCTTCAAGTAAAATCTATTCAAGTCCATAAAATCAACACATAACCTTATTTCCCCATTCTTATTCCTAATAGGGACTAATTTTTCTAACCAAGATGAATGCTTAATAGGGAAAATGATTTTAGACTCAATCAACTTAGTGAGTTCCTTCTTCATGAGAGGCTCAACCTTATGATTAATTGGCCTTTTTCTTTGATTGATAGTCTTAGTAGTTTAATCTATCTCTATGGTATTTTGAGATAATTTTAGATCAAATCCCTTTAAATAAATATATTCCCATTGAAAGACATCAGAAAATGCCTTGCATAACTCAATGAAAGCATGTTTCTCTTCACTAGTACATACCTTCACAAGCACAAGTAACTTATCCTTGAAGATTTTTAATTTTTCATAGTTTTATTTCTTAGTATACATGCTTACCTTTTATTTATTCAATTGGTCATCATCATTGAGGATACTCTCAAGTGTGACTAGCCTTTAGGGAGCTTGTTTGATTTAATAGTACAATCTACCCTCCATATTGTTGTTTTAGTTTGGATAGATTATTGGAAGAAAACTCCTCTTTTAGAAAAATTTCTATTTATTTTTCACTATCAAACGCTTTCTAATTAATGACATTATCAGGTATGGAAGGCCTTACAATCACCTTGAGATGTGGCTAGTTCTTGTCTTCTTTTATCCCTTTTGAAATATCAAATGGAGCTCTAATTGTTGCAAACCTATCAACATGTTTGTTGTCATATATTGGAATAGATGTGATATTGAAGGCTTGAAAATATTCCAAAATATCCCACACTCTATGCTTATAGGAATTAATCAAGGAGTTCTTAATCATATTTTGACCTTTTACTTGATTCGCAACCAACTCACTATCACCAAAAACATGTAACTCCTTCACACCACTCTTCCTAGCCCACTCAAGGCCATGAATGAGGGAATCATATTATACCACATTAAAAGTAAAAGAAATTGAAATATGAAATAGTAATAGTACCTTTCCTTAGAAGGAGAAACCAACATTGCTCCACCATTTGCCCCAATCTTGCTTCTTGATCCATCAAAGAATAGCTACCATAAACTATATGTCTTCACTTGGATTCATCAAATTTGGCATGAAAGAGTCATACTCATGCATTTAATAAAATCCAAAAATATATTCTTCTATTAATTTTTAAGTATCATACTCATAATGTTCATCTCCTAATTCATCTAAGCATAAATCAAAAACTCCTTCAAGAGAAATGTTGGAGATTAATGTATGTGAAGTTCCTCCTCATCAATAATGGCATAATTAAAATTTTCCACTTTAGGTATGTAAATATCTAAATTATTTTGATGGATATGCTATGATTAAATATTCACATTAATACCATACTTTTTCCTAAAATCCATATAAGATGAATTAGTTGCCAAGTATCCACATATCTTAGCTGTAAACTCTCTTGACAAATAAAAAGCAAAGTATGGGGGTAAATCTGCCACAACAATATCATGAGAGATGGAAAAATTAAGACAATAATGTAAATTAAATTTCAAATACTTTAATACTCACAAGGTATTCTATGGTGATTCATCCATTTTTAAAACTCCTTTAGCCACTGGTTTATACTTGAGGCCTAGTTTATCTACCATACACTTGGGCATAACTAAAGTACTAGCCCCAATATCTATGATAAAATTGTGAAAAAATAAATATAAAATTATTAAATATAGGTATAATTAGGAGTATTATTATTTTTATTCACTTAATCTTAAATGGGTTGAGTTCCATTCACCAAGACAATATTCTCATTCCTAGTTGATCCAACTTGCTTGCCTAGTTCTTACAATTATTTTTGAAGCATATCCTTTTGTCCTGATATTATTAATGAATCCCATAGTGAATTATTAATATGTAACATATTAATATATTACAAAATATTTATATAATTATTTTTCACCTTGGAAGGTTCCTTAGAATCACTAGTACCTTGTGGTGTAGCTTGTGGAGGTGGATGTGTAGGATTAGGCCTTACATTCTAAAAATTCTAATTTTATTAAAAATTAGGCATTGAGTTAGACCCAAACCCATTGGATATGATTAAATATTTAAAAAATATACTTGATTATCCCCTTTAATCTCTTTAATAACTCTCTTCTTAGACCTAGTGTTAGAGGACACACTAACATTCACATTGCTTGAATTCCCCAAATTATTGAAGGCACAAAACTCTCCCTCCAAATGATATAGGAGAGTAGAATAAGATTTTATTTTTCCATTATCTATTCCATTTTTCATTGGAATCTCAAAAGTGGGAGCTTGAGATGCTTGATTTCCTTGTATTGTCATGTCTTGATTAGGCATATCATTGGCATATGCAACTTGTCCTTGATTTTGGTCATACGAGGGATAATTTTGGTAAGGTATAGCCTGATTGATTTGACCTTGTCCTTTTATTATTTCCTTGAAAAAGAGGCCTATTTTCTTGTCTAAACTGATTATATGGATGATAAGGTCTACAAATTTGATCTTGTTTCTTTTTTAGGGCAACCAATTAACTAGTGACACTTTGGATCAAACTCTTGAATTCATGAATCTCATTTGTGGGAGTAATGGTAGACATTTATTGACTAGGATAAAGATCCAAGGTAGGTAATGGTACTTGACTAGGAGGCTAAAAATCAGGGAACAATGGCATTGGTTGCCTAGGAATAATCTTCCCTACTTGAACAAGATAATTCTCAGCATTGATGATTGTCTCATAAGTAGCAGGTAGTGTATTTCCACTAATGGATTGAAACATCATGGAAACATCTCTATTAAATGAATTTAGATAGTATAAGAAGGCATATTTTGGAGTAGTTCTCATAATGGATAGGATCCTATCCCATGTTTTTTGAAATCTAGTGTAAAAATATTGCATAAACTCTTATGGTGCCCTCTTGATAGTGGTCAATTTCTCAGCTAGTGATATATGATCAATCTTCTCTCCAAACATCTTAGTAAATAGATCTCCTAGTTCAACCCATGAACTAATAGAATTTTTAGGTAGAGTCCCATACCAATCCAAAGCTTTACCTTTCAAATACAATGCCATTAACCTAATAGCCACATTCTCTTAGGTAATATTATGGATATTTAAAAAAATTCTATGTTTATAATATGTTTAATATCATTAATAGGACATTATATATTAAAAGATAGAACACTCTTAAGGGGTGCTCCTAGAATTTGGTCATATTGGGCATGATTCAAAGGAGATGATCTAGGGAAAGGTACAAAAAATTGGTTTTCATCCATCTTGGAATTTGAACTATGAGTATTATGGGTTGAAATAAACAATAACTTAGAATTATTAAACACCAACTCTCTTGAATAAGGATGAGTATTCACAAATCTAATCCTTTTGATAAAATACAAAGTTAATTACACAAACTAAAAGGGTATACCTTTAGTAGCAAACCTAATGATCACCTTTGGCATGGAAATTAGAGACTAATCAATAGCCAAAGAGCTGAAAACATTAGTGGAGTTTCCAGGTATTAAATGTAGATGTTCTTGTAGCTGCAACTATGCCAAGACTAGCACTAATCTTGGAAAATATTCTAGGACTTAGAGTCCCATTGAGCATGATAAAACCTATTATCACTTGGATTTTCACCCCTTGAGGAGATTCCTAGATTTTTCTCATCCAAGTGTAACAATGGAAATATGTCTCTTACTATGGGTGATAATTTATTAAGATGAATCTCTAGAAGGTATAGTTCCCTTAATGCAATCTTTGAAGTATTTTCTTACCTATCAACTTTGGATGAAAAGGGTTTAAGAAAAAAAATAGTAAACTAAAAGGTGATGCATCAATATTTAATTTCCTCATATTGACTAAATTTATACTACTTAGAGTTGAACAAAGCTTCCTTCACTCAAAATTCACAACTCAAGATGGATTGTCACACCAATATTTCATAAGTTAGGTTCAAGAGGTATTTGAATTATTAGGAGGTAAATGGATGGTTCCTTTGGGAAATATATTCATAAACCACTTATAAAACACACATACACTCAATAAAGAACACTAACAAAGACCTATAACAATTACTCTTCTATACATTAGAGAACAATCCAGGATAACATGCTAGAAAAGATCATCTTCTATTAGACAAGACCAACAAGATTATATCAACACTCAATTTTACAACATGTAAGTAGGAAAATTCAATTTTTTTATTACTTCAAGATATATTCAAGTATAAAATTAGCTAGGGTTTCACCATCAACCAATGGAGGCTACCCAAAAGAGCCAAAAGAGTCCATATTTATAGATTTTGAGAGAAGAACGAGACAAGGGAAGTCCAAAAGTCACTTAAACACTTTTAAATCTCAAAAAATGATTTAAAATTTACATTATAATGAATTATGTAATGAACTATACAATTTCAAGAGGACCAAGTATCCATACAAGTTATGAAACTGATGAAAAGTGGCATAAAATTCCTGATCTTAGCTCAAAAAACTACCTTCATTATTTTAACCTATTTAAAAATATCATCATTGACTAGGGACATGTATGATGATTGAGATAAAAAGGAAGGTATTCAATCATGCATCTCCATGCATTGGTTACAATCTTACTCATCTAAAAACTCTTAGAAATAAGACATCATTGTATGCCATCTAAAAAATTCCTTTTTCAATCATCCCTCACACTTGGCCTCATAATTTTCTTAATTTTTCCATAAAAATCCATGGGAGTTATTGAATGACACTTTTGAAGACTCTCCATAGCCGTAAAGTCATTAGTCCTGTTTTAAAGAGGCTCATACTTAGAGTTTTCACCTATTTCACCCTTGTGTCCATTATGCTAGTTTTGATTGGCTGAGATGAAGGCAATTATTTAGAAACTTATATGAATTTTTCAATGCATTAAATTACCATTATGGTTTATAAAAATTTTATATCCTTAATCCAAACTTTATGGTATCTTTTGAAACCTCCTAAAACCTACAAAACACAAAAAATGGTAAAAAATACCCTATTTTACATGTTGTTTTTACAACTAATATTGGTGGGATATATCCTAAGGGATTACTATATGTGATCCAATATATTTCATGGTAAAAATATGTCATTTGGATAACTCTCTAACTCCATTTTCTCCATCGAGTCCTGGCTGAGGGTTTAGTAGGGTTTTACGTAATTTTCGGTCTTAAGCTTTATTCATAAATATTTGTATTTGAACCTACCACTAAATGCCAAAAAATTAATTCTAAGATACCCTAATAACACCTCCAAATTCCTTTCGTTCCCATGTAAAACCTTATAAAATATATGAATATTTGAAAATTCCTCATCGAGCTTATCCTTACTTTTCCTACATGCTTGCACTCTCTCCTAGCTAGAAATGGATTTCTTGTAAGTGCCCCTACATAATATAAGTTAAAACATGTCCATATACACATTATTAACATACCTCAATCATCTATATAATCCACCAAGAGATATAAATGAAGATGGACCCCTAATTGGTTCTAGATCTCCTCAAGGCCTAATAGGTCTAATAGGCACCCTATTAGATTTGGCTGATAGGACTTATATCTCATAGGTAGGCTGGTTTATCATATGTTTTAACATCCCATTTTAGCTTACAATACAATTTCATTTCTCCCCATGCACCCTTCTTCATCTTTTTATCTCTTTCACCAACTAGACCTAGTGGAAACTTGCCTAATTGGACTGTATACAAAGGAAAATTTGGACATAAATGGAGATTTGAGATTTTTATAGTACTTATCAACACTTATTCACCTAAAAACATGTTTCCATGAGGTTTCCAAAGCTCAAAATCAAGTCTTTTGCTCATTTTGCCCTCACTAGCTCATTTTGCTAAAACCTCATTTTCATGGGTTAGATGACCTTTGAGACAAAATAATGAGATATATCCCTTATACATTAGGAAAATTAAATATTTTTGTAGTTTTTACAAGTCTTGGTGATAATCTGTATCAAAAGGTTTTTCTTGATTCCATGGTTTAGGTGTCTAACCAACTTCAAATGCCCAAAGCCACTTAGGAGTGACCCTTTCATGATAAACCCATGTTTCCAAGCTTCTTCAACATTATTTTCATATCCAATTCATTCTCATTAAGTTTTTAAATCATCCAAAAACACTCTTTTCCTTGGAATTCACATGTTCATCTATTGGGCTAAGAGGTTTCTTGACTCCTATACAGATTGATAGATTTATCCAAGTAAAAAAAAGTGGATGGACATTTTTAAAGGGGTCTTAGAGTGTGTATAAAAATTCATTCATCAATCATGTACCATAATAATTTGATTCCAAAATTATCTCTTCACCTAAACACTTTCATGTCTTTCTCGCACATCCATGTCTAAGACTACAAGATGGTGGTTGTAGGTGTGTATAGGGGCACAAGATGTTAAGGTGTGGAGTCTAAAAGCTTCACATATGAGCGCATTACCAAATTTACAGGTTTACACAGTCACTGGCATCGGTCAGGAGTGACTGACATTGGTCAGGAGTAGTTGAAGAGATGCTGGCGTCGGCAGAGGATCGGCTGACATCAATCATAGGCAAGCAGGCAAGAATCGGCCTCGGTTACCTGTGCATCCAGAATGCTATTTCCGAGGACAGAATCGAGTGTTTACATGATGAGTTTAAGTCTTAGTATTAAGTTCACATTTCTATTATTAGTAAGATTGTTTTTAGAGCCCTTGTTCAAGAGGCTTAACTGTTGGTTGTAAGTGCATGCTCAAGTTTCATAACTTTATATGTAGGAAAGATCTTCTTAGCTTATTGTAGTAGTAGAACATTGTGAATGTTAGAAGAACAGTACAGAGTTGCATCAATCCAGGTTGTTGGAGTTGATTATACTTGAGAGAGAGAGCTCTTGAGGGATAGAGATCTAGAGAGAGATCTTGTGCATCTGAGAGAGGTGTGGAAGAAAGAAGTTTCTTCAATTGTATTCCTTCTGTAAAGAGTTTAATACAAGTTTTCAAGGTGGTTTCTTGTATCTCTTGTTCTTTGCTATTTATCATTCTAGTTACTTATCTATCTGATTTAATTCCACATTTATTGCTTTCATAAGTGTAATCATATTGTTGGTTGATCCCCAACAAGTGGTATCAGAGCTCAGGTTCACTAACAGGTGGTTCAGATCTGTGTAGTGTGTATTGATTACAGGTTGCTCACAGGGGTTTCTACAGGGATTTTTGTTTGAGTGGGAGAAGCAATGGCAGAAGAAAGTAAATTGAGAATGGAGAAGTTTAATGGCAAGAACTATCAACATTGGAGAATGTAGATAGAGGACTATCTGTATCAAAAAGATCTTTACTTACCATTAGGTGGGATTCCAAAGAAGCCCAAAGACATGGATGATGAAGAATGGGAAGTTCTTGATAGAAAGGCTCTGGGGTCTATAAGACTGAGTCTAGCATCTACTGTGATGTCTAATTTATCACAGGCAAAAACAACGGTAGAGTTGATGACTACTTTAGCAAATTTGTATGAAAAACCCTTAGCTTCTAATAAGGTATATCTTATGAAGCAGTTATTTAATTTGCATATGCAAGAAGGTGGATCTGTATCTAATCATCTGAATGATTTCCATGGAATTTTAAATCAATTAATTTCAGTCAATATTGTGTTTGATGATGAAATAAAATCTCTTTTAATATTATGTTCTTTGCCTGAAAGCTGGCATGGCTTGGTAATGGCAGTTTCTAATACTGCATCTGCTTCGAATATTTTAAAAGTAGAGGATGTTGTTAGTGTTATCTTGAATGAGGAAATTCACAAGAAAATTACAGAGGAAACATTAGGGAATGCTTTAAATCTTGAGAGCAAGGGAAGGCAAAAAGAGAAGAGCAAGAGGAGATCAAGATCTAAGTCTAAGGTGAGAGGTAGATCCAAATCTATAAATGGCAGGAGGCCACAATGTTGGAATTGTGGAAAGATGGGGCACATAAGCAGAGATTGCTGGTCAAAGCCTAAGGAGGACAATCAGCACGAAGGAAAGGAAGAGGCCAAGGTTGCAGGTATTGCACAAGATGCTTTAATATTCTCTTTGCATAATAACATAGAATCTTGGGTTTTAGATTCTGGTGCATCTTTTCATGCTACCCCTAATAGAGAATATTTTAGTGACTATATCCATCAAGATTTTGGAATAGTGTACTTAGGGGATGACGAGCCTTGTAAAATAATTGGCAAAGGTAAAGTGTAGCTGAAAATGTAGAATGGCAACACATGGGTGTTGAGAGATGTGATGCATGTTCCTAGCTTGAAGAGAAATTTGATTTCTGTAGTAAAGTTAGGGGATGAGGGTTGTACAGTAACTCTCATAGCAAAATCTTGGAAGGTGACCAAGGGTGCACTTGTTATGGCCAGAGGTAAGAGAGTAGGTACTCTCTATTTATGTAATTGTGTTACTAATATTTCTCCTTCTGTATTATCTACTTTAGATGTGGATGCTAAATTGTGGCACTCAAGGCTTGGCCACATGAGTGAGAAGGGGATGTCAATTCTTAAGTCTAAAGGTAAGCTTTCAGATTTGAAAAACATAGATCTATAATTTTGTGAGCACTGTGTATTTGGAAAATAGAAAAGGGTTAGTTTTCTCAAGACTGGGTCTACAAAGAAGAGGCATAAGTTATAGCTTGTTCACACAGACATGTGGGGACCGTCTCAAGTAGATTCTATTGGAGGATCACAGTACTATGTTACGTTCATAGATGATGATACAAGAAAGGTATGGATCTATTGTATTAAGAAGAAATCTGATGTATTTGAGACTTTTAAGATTTGGAAAGCTATGGTTGAGAATGAAACAGGCAGACGATTGAAGTGCTTGAGATCTGACAATGGCGGTGAGTTCTATAGCTTTAAGTTCAACTGGTATTGTTATATGCATGGAATCCATAGGCAAAGGATGGTTCCAAGGACACCTCAGCAGAATGGTATTGCTGAAAGGATGAACAAAACAATAATGGAGCATGCAAGGTGTATGAGATTGCATGTTGGTTTGCCCTTAGAGTTTTGGGTAGAAGTTGTTGATACAATAGTGTACCTGATTAACAGAGGACCCTTTATAGCTCTAGATGGTGGAATTCCAGAAGAGGCATGGACAGGTAAAAAGTTAGATCTCTCATATCTCAAAGTTTTTGGTTGTGAAGCCTTTATGCACGTAGATAAGGAAAATAGAAAGAAGCTAGATGCTAAGTCTATGAGGTTCATGTTTATTGGCTATGGCTCAGATGATTTTGGTTTTAGATTTTGGAATCTAAGAACTAACAAGGTAATTAGGAGCCATGATGTTGTTTTCAATGAAAAAGTAATGTATAGTGATTAGATGAGGAAGCTGAATCAATCTGGGCAGAGCAATGGAGAATTGGATGAGGTGACGGTCCAAAACGAGCTCGCGGGAAAAAGAAATAATCACTTGCAAGAAAACATAGAGACTGACATCGGCAGGATAGGAACCAATGTCGGTAGAATAGAAACCGATGTCGGTCATACAGAGACTGACGTCGATAGAACAAGAACCGACGTCAGTCAGGAAGAATCGGCGTCGGCCAGTAACAGGTCTGGAGGTGGCTGAGGTCGGTCACTGTCAGAGAATTTGGGCAGACAACATGTTGTGAACGAGTCTCAAATGCCCATCAGGAGGTCAGAAAGGGTAAGTAAGCCTCCAATTAGATATTCTCCTTCATTGTTCTATTTATTGCTAACTGATGGTGGAGAACTAGATATTTTTGAAGAAGCATTATAGGTGGAGTCCAAGAGTCAGTGGGAACGTGGCATGGTTGAGGAGATGGAGTCCTTGAGAGAAAACCAAACATGGGATTTGGTTGAGTTGCCAGCTGGTAAGAGGACACTAAAGAATAGATGGACCTATAGGTTGAAGGAAGGTGAGAATGGACAGATGAGATATAAGGCCAGGTTGGTAGTGAAAGGATTTGCACAAAAGCTAGGTATTGATTTTGGTGAGATTTTTTCCCCTATTGTTAAAATGACTTCTATACGGGTTGTATTGTCTTTGGTTGCTTTTGAGGATTTGCATCTTGAGTAGCTAGATGTTAAGACAACATTTCTTCATGGAGATTTGGATGAGGAAATATACATGGAACAGCCAAAAGGATTTGAGGTCAAGGGTAAGGAGAAGTTAGTGTGCAGATTGAAGAAAAGCTTGTATGGCCTCAAGCAAGCTCCTACACATTGGTATTTGAAATTTGATAGGTTTATGACTGAGCATGGCTACAGTAGGTGTCAATCTAACCATTGCATGTATTTTAAGAGATTGGATAATGGTAGATATATTATCTTATTGTTGTATGTAGATGATATGCTGGTTGCAGGATCACACATGTAGGATATCTCTGAGCTCAAGGTGAAATTAGCTCAAACATTTGCTATGAAGGACTTGGGAGCAGAAAAGAAAATCCTTGGCATGAGCATTAAGAGAGACATGAAAAATCATAGGTTGATTTTGTCTCAAGAGGATTATGTGGACAAGGTGTTGAAACAGTTCAATATGCAGGATGCTAAACCGGTAAGTACACCTTTGGCTGGACATTTTAAGTTGAGTAAAGAACAATGTCCTAATTTACATGATGAGGTAGAGTACATGAGTAAGTTCCATATTCTCCCATAGTAGGGAGTTTAATGTATGTAATTGTGTGTACTAGACCGGATATTGCCCAAGCAATGGGAGTTGTAACTCTACATGGTTATGTAGACTCAGATATGGCAGGTGATTTGGATGGCAGGAGGAGCACCACAGGTTATGTTTTCACTGTTGGTGGAATGGTGGTTAGCTGGATATCAAAGTTGCAAAAGGTTGTTGCCTTATCAACTATAGAAGTAGAGTATATTGCAGCCACAGAAGCTAGCAAAGAGATGATATGGATGACACGATTCATGGAAGAGCTTGGAAGGGAGCATGGGAGTTGCAGATTGTATAGTGACATTCAGAGTGCAATCCATTTGGCTAAGAATTCAGCCTTTCATTCAAGAACCAAGCACATACAGCTAAGGTACCACTTCATATAGTAGGTATTGGAAGATGGTGAGTTGAAGCTGGAGAAGATCCATATAGATAGGAATCCTACTAATATGTTAACCAAGCCGGTTACAAAGGAGAAGTTGAATCTTCATTCAACTTCTGTTGGTCTTCACGATTGAGTTGAAGATGGAGGAGCTAGAAGATGTTGCTGTACAGGTACTGGTGCATCTGTTTATCTCCATGTGGGAGATTGTTAAGGTGTGGAGTCTAAAAGCTTCACATATGAGCGCATTACCAAAGTTACAGGTTTACACAGTCACCGGCATCGGTCAGGAGTGATCGACGTCAGTCAGGAGCAGTTGAAGAGATGTCAACATCGACAGAGGATCGGCTGACATCGGTCACAGGCAAGCAGGCAAGAACTGGCATCGGTTACCTGTGCATCCAGAATGCTATTTCTGAGGACAGAACCGAGTGTTTGCATGATGAGTTTAAGTCTTAGTCTTAAGTTCGCATTTCTATTATTAGTAAGATTGTTTTTAGAGCCCTTGTTCAAGAGGCTTAACTGTTGGTTGTAAGTGCATGCTCAAGTTTCCTAATTCTATATGTAGGAAAGATCTTCTTAGCTTATTGTAGTAGTAGAACATTGTGAATGTTGGAAGAATAGTACAGAGTTGCATCAATCCAGGTTGTTGGAGTTGATTGTACTTGAGAGAGAGAGCTCTTGAGGGATAGAGATCTAGAGAGAGATCTTGTGCATCTGAGAGAGGTGTGGAAGAAAGAAGTTTCTTCAATTGTATTCCTTCTGTAAAGAGTTTAATACAAGTTTTCAGGGTGGTTTCTTGTATCTCTTATTCTTTGCTATTTATCATTCTAGTTACTTATCTATCTGATTTAATTCCGTGTTTATTGCTTTCATAAGTGTAATCATATTGTTGGTTGATCCCCAACACAAGAGATACTTTGGAGGTATGTTACATGATTTTTATAGCTTATGAAACTAGAATTATTTTTATTGAGATGATCACATGTTTATCTAATTACCCAAACTCTCTCTTGGGCCTTATATGCACCTCATATCTCATTTTTAGGTGCCCTGTTGTACTCAAACTAAGACACCCTAAGTTGCCCCTACCTATATGTGTATTTAATTTTCATAGAGATTATAAATATCATTACATTAATAGATAAGGTTTTTATTTTTTTGGTTCTTCATATTACCCAATACAAGCATTCAATATGTAGCTTTAACTCACTAGACTGAGTCCTCTCCAAAATGACTATAAGTAGATTGTTGCCTATAGGTGTCCATGCTTCCACTAATTTTTTTCATGATGATTATACATCTTAGTTAGATCCATTTAAGTGAGAAAGTGTGTGATTTAACTATTATTTTTCTTTTAAATCCTTAAAACCTCACCTTGGCATCAAATTTGAGGTCACTAGTTAGACTAAGACCATTATACCTTTAGGGCCTAATGTAGGTGTTCATAGCCCTATCCATTTACTCATAATGTTTATAAACTTATTTGAACCATGTTTTGGGTCACAAAACATCCATAAACATCTTAGGTTCATTTATATGTTTCCATCAAACACAAAACTTTATTCTCTTTGGCATGAATAAGAAACCTATTATAGGTGTGCATTTTTCTATGCAAGGGACACTTATACACAATCATGGAGGTTGAAAGGAAACATATCAATACTTTATTGCTTAATTTCAAGCCATTAGTCTAACCTTCTATCTATTCAAACCAACTTATCCATGAGAATGTTTAATGTTTCTCCCTATGCTGTGAAAAA
Source organism: Torreya grandis (assembly GCA_037957365.1). Taxonomy (NCBI): domain Eukaryota; kingdom Viridiplantae; phylum Streptophyta; class Pinopsida; order Cupressales; family Taxaceae; genus Torreya; species Torreya grandis. Next base: position 483,514 of record JARHVA010002971.1, read on the forward strand.
GTCATTTGCTCCCACATGCCTGTAGAATTTAATGAAATATTTTAGTACTTTCTTAGGCATGTTTGAGGTCTCAAACAACATACCCTCCCTTACTTTATAACCTTAATTCTTGGTATGGGTATATTATATGCTAGGGGCTATAACATTCACCACATTTTAGGCTTTGAAGCCTCTTGCAATTATGTCACAAGGGGTCTACAAAAACCCTTTGGAGCTTTATTTGTTCATTTTAGGGAAAGCTTCCCTAAACTTAGTCCTTTATCTCTTCAACATGATTTCACACTCCTTTGCTCATTAGATAATTTATATGAGCTTTTCATGGCATAAAAAACCATACCATAACCTTAGGTAGGTGTCTAATTGTTTCATCTTCTCCATGAAATCACTTTAGTAACCTACTCTACCACTTGTAGGTGGATGTTTTGGTACACTAATAGTGAGTTAGATATGAACAATATGAAACTTTATATGAAAGTGAACTTTGTATGATTCCATAAAGCATGATAATACACCTATATCAATTCTAATAGGTTGGAAAACACATTTTACCCCTCCATACCTTAGTATGACATCAACAAGACCTTGTAGGTGGATGTTTGGCTATTTTATTCAGGCAAGACATTTAATTGATTAAGAACATATTAGGGAATCACTTTAAACCCTCTCAAATTCATTTATAAACTTTCAAATAAGTGATATCCACCAATTAAATCTTGAAATTAACTTTAATACACCATTTTCAATATGAAAATCACTTGCATATACATGGAATTGAGTAATCAAGAGCATCAAATGATTGTTTAAGCATGGTGAATATGCTTGGGACCACATTTGTACATTTTAAAAACATATAAATTGGATCTCTTCAACACTTTATTGATTATAAAAATTATACACTATTAATATAACTCCAAGAACAAGATGGAGAATCCCATACATGTGATTACAACTAAAATTAGGCATGGAGTTGACAATGGAGGAATATAAGCTTGTAAGCTGCATAAGACATGAGATGGTGGAACCAAAACATGGAGGGAGGTGATAAAATGACCTAGAGACTTGTTAAACACCATTTCCCAGCTTTATGAGACACTTATAGGAGAAAAACACTCAACAAAGAAGAAACATTTTAGCTAAAACTGCACATGGTGACACCCTCTTGCATCATAGACTAAATTTATCATCCAAACATTATGAAAGGTGAAAATAATAATTTATATCACCTTATAATTAATTAAAAATACTTTATATCCAACATCACCAATTTGTTCATAAGGATTTGACTAAAACGGATCAAAATTTGTAGGATGCATGAAATACCTACTAGAAAAGTATAATCAAATTCATGAAGATGGTTCATGAAACACAGGCCACCATTATTAAAAATATTTATATGTAAACAAATACATATTATTTTAATATAACTTCCCCAATTTTTTTGACTTTAAACATCTTCAGCTATATGTACTAATCAAAAACTTGAAAGTCACTTTTGTGTGTCTAAGAAACCAAGAAAGGTGCACAATGGTTTTGGCCTCAAAATGGAATTCAAAGAGAGAAAAAATGTTTTTATGAGTATAAATATGATTAATTGACCCTCCATGATCTTTTTCCATGTGGCACACTTCCCCATGAGCCATACAAGTACCATTTTCTCCCTTTTTAGTTAGTTTCTACAACTTCAATTAGATGACCTACAATATTCTGATGTAGCTAACATCCCTAATACTTATACTAACCTCTTGGACATTTTAATGAAAATATTACACCTAGGAACCTTGGGAACCATGCCACTTACATTTATGACCCTTAAAAGCATGTTTAATGACCCCAAAAGACAAATTTACTAATATGATTATGACTAAAGCTAGAATGACCCTAAATGACATCAAAAAATATATAATATACCCCATGATATTATAATAGGCCTCCTAAAAGAATTTAAAACCAATTTTTTACCTAGGGGTGTCCCAATTTAACCTAAAAGTCAAATTTGGTCAATAACAACAATCTTTGATAATAGGTATGTTAATTTCTTTAAATTATGGGATGTCATCAATGTTATAGACACAATTTCACATGAATAAAATCTATCACCTATAAAGTGATAAATAGTTATAGACTTTATCTCTTTTAAGAGATAAAGACTACACTTCACAATGACCAAGCCCAAGGTTATGCCTTACATTGACCTACTACAGGAGTTATTCTTTGCTAGGAAGATTAAATAGGACACCTTATTTCACCATATGGATCACTAGATGGTCATTTATTTCATTACTAGTGATGATTTCTAAAGGTACCTATCTCTGTCAATTCTAGATGTAATATTTGATAAGAATAGGCTGATAACATGGAATAAACACAATTTAATCGATAAAGTTCTCATCTCATGTCTTCTCCTTGGGGAGACTATGGTCCTAAAAGGAAAATCTCCCACTCCCATTAACAAATTCAAAAAGGGGGTTCATATTAGGATGAACATATTAAACAAAATATATGACATGCCAAGTATCCATTTTCTCAACCTTTATTGGGTGACATTGCTAGATATGATAATGACTAGAAACATAACTTTTACCTTGGGAGAGATCATTAGATTCAAGATAAGGGAACAAGATCTACATAAAAGCAAGTGGACCAATTAATCAGGCCACTATTACATGATGTCATATCTTGTCAATGCAATCATGGTCATAGTGTATAGGGACTTCCAGGAGTTTTGGATCCCGACCATCATCTATATAAATAATTACATTTGTGGTTACTATCAATTTTTGAACATTTATGAATATACTTATCATATGACCTAAATTACTGAAGATGTGTATCCTTAAGTATGGTATGCAATTCATGAGGCCCCACTACCCAAAATTAGAAATAACATAGAAGATACTCTAGACCTTAGAGTGACTACTAGTTATATCTAGACTATACGGTGATCATGGTTTCTAGTCATAAAGTCTACCCCTTATGCCTCCATACGTATGTACTAGATAAGCTTGTGGAGAAAGAAATTACATATTAACTCTAGTGGAGTGTGGAGGAGGATTTGATAAAATAGAATAAAATCACATTTTATGGATCTCATATGATCATAAGTAGAATGTGTTATATAATAAGGAAGAATTTTATGGAAGTGGGAAATAAGAGGAAGCATTATCAATTACCTACCTTTCCACACAAAGATTGGGATCCTCATGGCCATATACAAAAGCATATCTAGGGCTTTAGTATTCCATGCCAACATGTTCCCTACAACCATAATTTTTTATTCTTAAATATAAAGGATGAATCAAAAATTTTAGCAAGGGAAAAACTTACAAGTCTTAAAGAGGATCATTTGAGGTTAATTTATCAAGTCTTCAAATTCATTACAATAAATGCATACTAGGTTAACACCCCCTGGAGGATGAGCTACTTCTAAATTCTAGTGAAATATACCCCAAAAAAAATAGAGATACAAAAAGGGCCTTCCCAAGGACTACCCATATTATTGAGGGTCATTAAGAAATATAATGGGTTGACTAAGACTAAACCTAAAGGATCCCAATGGGATTCAATTGACTTGGATTCCTTTAATGTAGAGGACTAAGAACACCTAGTTTCATTCCCATTGTAAACACCTATAATTTCACCATAATTGAAGTAGTATATAGTAAAAGGGGTAGTTACAGAGGTAGCTACTACCTAAATTTATTAAGGTTCCTCCTTAGAGATGAAGGTTATTATTTATTATAAGAGGAAGCCAAGGGCTCCTCCCCTCATATAAAATTTGATAGTTGATCAACCATAAGGCATGCCTTTAGTTCCCTAATAGTAATAAGAAGCAGATTAAAAAATAGATGAAGATGAAAAACTTAAAATAGAAAAGGCATTAAGCCTTATAGTCAAAAAAGGGAAGAAACCTAGCAAAGATGACAAATTAGATAAGAAGGCACAGCCTTCAGACCCTTCTTTCCAAGTTTCCTCATTTGTTCCCATTTTTTGTTCAATTCCTATTAGTGTTGTTTTGAAGACTCCCTTTCTCACTCCTAAGGTAAAATATGTTTATTATACCACTATTATTTCATTTTCCCCCATAGTGACATCCACATCCATTATTACCACCACTACTGATATTCCCTTTGGGAATATTATAGTTTGAACAATAAAAAATAAAAGGGCCACTAAGAAAATTGAAAAATTGTCTAGTTCCCAACTCCATGTCTCTTCCACACAAATTAATTTTCTTACACCTTCCATAAGTTCATCCCAAGAGACTATTATCATGTCCTCAAGGAAGGCCAAAATGGGTAAACCAATATATACAATCCATCCACTCCCTCAATATGGAGGAGTTGATTGGTCCACAATCATATGGCCATCCTTTCTTAATTTAGTTATTAAAGGAGCTACAGATCAATCAAGATAATATCTTGAGGTAGAGGCTACAATTAAGGATAATAAATCAATAGAACCTATCCAGCTAGTGATTCCACCATGGATAGTGGATCTTAGATCTAAGTCTTCCCAAAATCCTAATTTTAAAATTATAAAACTACCATCAATAACCTCCTTGTTTGATAAGCCCTTAGGGAGTATCCAAAGAGTTAAGAAGAGTAAATTTGAGGATAAATATAAGAGGGAGATCATTCTTGAGGAAAGGTAGGAGGTCTATGCCTTGCCCAAGAGGTAGAAAAGATAGCTAGGGTGGTCCCCATACACAGAAGATTTTAGGCCCCTAGTATAAACCCATAAAGATGTTATGATAACATTACATGAGGGCACTAAGATTGAAATGCAAGAACTAGATCAATAACTAGATAAAATCAAAGAGCATAAACAAATAGATCATATTTCAGTAAGAATTGATACTGAAGTTGAGGAAGCTAGATTAAAATGTTATAATGATCTAGAGGCTATTGAGTTAATGAGGGTATAATTAGCCCCCCATATAGATCACACACATCAATTTTTTAATTCTTTAAATCAAGATGAGAATAAACTAAAATTATTAATTTTATACACTACAAATAAGGCATACAATGATCTACACCTAATGACACCATTAGACACATTAAATTCCACAATTTGGTATTAATTATAACATAGGAAGATAGAGAGTGGGTTATAGTACCTAGGGTAGTCATGCACAAATACCAAGAGTATGAACCTCTCATATTTCAAATATTATATGAATTAAAATTATCAAAGGCAAAGGATGTTATAGACAAGCTTTTCAGTAGAATCAATTTTGACCAACTCATTCAATAAGAATTTGGCAATTTTAAGTAGAGTATATAGGGGTTAACTCTAGAGGATATTAAATTTGATTTGAGTTTTTTGAGAAATAGGGTCACTAAAGTTTAAAATTTTAAGTTCAACTTCCAAAATACAAAGTCCGAGTATACAAAACTCTTAGAGTAAGTTAATAAGGTATACAAACCCTCATTACTTAACCTAGATATCATAAGGTAGTAACATGATGTGGGTAATAAATTTTATCTTTTAATAGAGATAAATAATAAGAAGACTAAGGTTATAATATCTAGGTTATCAAAAACACAAATAGTTATGACTCCCATAAAATTTAATGCATCCATGTAGATGTCCACTCAGCCTTAGTTAAAAGGGCCATTTTTGTGCATGCCAATTCAATATAACAAAAATAAGTTTTGTACTTATAATTTTATCATATTATAAATTAATTTAAAATTTGATTGAAATGTTTTTTAAGCATGTACACATTACATCATAAAAGAATAGATAACTTTAATTGTTGATAAAAGTAGTTTAAATCTATGTACACATTACATATAGTTTTAAAACTATAGTTAGAAGTGAGGTTATAAATATGACATGTAAACACAAATTTTGAATGTACTTGGAGGATAAAGTAGCCCCTACCCATATCTATTTAAACATATGTAACCCAAATTTTCAAAGGGTCAAAAAATCCAATGCAAAAGCAGAATCAATTTTGATTGTCACTTATGTATTTATATATTTTCTCTCCAAGCTCTATGTAATTAGGTTTATCTTTTTTGGTTGTATTATTTAATTATTAATAGTGTGCAATATATATGAGGAATTATTTATATTTATGATTAATATTCTAATTTTAGATGTGCAAAAGATATTGAATAATTGGCAATTATGTTGATCATTTTCAAGTAAGCTGATTATTTCATATTTCTAAGTATGTATAGGTGTTTTTAATGATATAATATTATATGTATGTGTAACATCTATCTTAGGTACCTCCTCAGCTTGGGTCATAATCTCCTAAGTAAGGGTGTGTAATAACTACTCTAAAGGAGAAACCTTTGACTGAGATCCATGAGTTTCCTATATCAAACAATCCTAAACTACATGACCATGTTTGTTTGTGTGTGAAATAGTTGCTAAAAATAGGCATTGGTTTAAAAATAAGTTATCCACTTATAATCCATCTTGAGAGGTAATATTTAATCTATAGATTCCCTCTTTCCTTCTCAACCCTTTCCTCTATTTTTGAGTTTATTATTGAGATCTACCCACGCTAGATTATCAACCATCTAGCCACCAACTCACCTAGTTTTTTTACATTCTTTTAGTAATCATATATTCATACATAATCTTGGTTAATAAATTGCATGCCCTACATTATATTCCATTACTTGGTTATTAAGAATTCATGCCTACAACTCATGCTCTAGAGTGGAATTTACCTCCATTGAGATCTTGAAATGTTAAAGGCTACCTTGGTATGAATTGTTGTGCATAAAAACCACATCAACACTCTAATTGGTGTTATAAAGAGTGAATTGAGCCTCTCCAATAAAAGAGGTTAGTTCCTACATTGATTTGTACTATAGTCACTCAAGAGAGTGACTATATTTAGTGCTCAAGCTAGTCTTCTGGTCTGACGCTTATCAAATCATAGAAGGCCTAGATTTGTACTAATTATCCCTATTAATAATAGAGCCATAATACCTTCCCTAATAATGAAAAATCCACCTATTAATCATCCCATGGCTCAACCACCTTGGTTGGTTATATATGTTATTACCATACTAGGGGAGTGTATGACCTACTAAGGAATACTAAAAAGTATCTTTCATTCTTCTCTCTTTTAGGAGGAAGAACAATAGAAGAACATATCAAATATTTCAAATCTAATTTGAGGTCAATGAATGTTATTAATGAATATTTTGCATGAATTTTTTTTCCTTTCACACTAATGGATGCTACTTATGATTGGTATCTTAACCTACAAGAGAGTTCTATTACTTCCTAGAATGCATGTTACGCTGATTTTATTGCATAATTTGGCGATGTCACTAGCCCCAATTTGATAGACTATCACTTTAATAGAATTAATAGGGAGCCCAATGAACCAATCAAAGCCTTCAATATAAGATTTTAAAATGTGTACACTTGATTAATCCCATCATATAAACCAGATGAAGTATTGGTATTAGAAATGTACAAGAATGCTCTAGATATAATTACTCTAGATGAAGGGCTACTAATATCAAAACTCTAGTATTGGCCCATAAAGATAAAATCAACATTGATAGGTAACTTAATCCTTAGGTGCCTAACACACCTAGTGTTAACAATGGTCTCCCAGCATTAAATCAAATTCCAAATGTAAAGCGAAATGTCCTTGTATTTAATTATAATTAGCTATACACATTGCCTCTCCTAATATAGACAACATATCTAAATTAATATTTTTTAAACAACCATGCACAATGAAATGGATATCAATAAAATAAACTTCTAATTACATATTCTACTACTATTGTTTATGGCACTGACTCTACTAAATTAGAGCTAGATGTCATATAAAAAATGATTTAGGAGTTAAATAATGACTTCCTTGGCATGCAAAGATAATAATCAGATTTTAAGGTTTTATAGGTATAATAGGCCTAAAAATAATACATATTAGTACAAAAAGCCTCTAGATATCAATATATTAGAAATAACCTTGCCCAACTGGTAAAAAGTTCACAACACATCTCAGCATGGTGAAATTGACTATGTTAAATTTTGTGCAACTTTTGAGATATTTCAAAGAGAGATGGTAAGCCAATATTTAATACATAATACACCATAAATCCACTACGTCCCTATCCTTTCAAGTACTACCATGTTATTTGAAACTCATTAGTTTCATTTCTTGAGTGAATTTGATGATGTACCATAAGACAACATCGATGAGATACTTGCATTCCAACAATTTTGAAAAGGTGGTTACAACTTGAGGAACATGTAGCCCTTAACAAATTCTACTCCTAAAAATAACATAGCCATTCCACCCAATCTAAAAGATGATAACAATCCACCTCCCCTAAAAGTGAATGATCGGACTTAGAATAAGGAGGAACATAGTAGAAGAGGGTATAACATTGTTAAATATATGAAAAATATCAAAGCAAACATCACTCTTCATGAATTAGCTCAGATCATTAAAAAAAATGAGCTACTATGGAAGTCTATCATAGGGAAATCCCCTATGGAAAAGATAAAATATTATACATATAAAATAAAGGCTCTAATACCAATGTCATATATAAAAGCAAGCCAGAGGTTCCACCCTTTTGATAACTATAAGGGCATTTAGTAAGAATATTCACAATTACTTAGTCAATTCTAGAGTTTCAAAAACTGTGATGCCTAATTTATATTTGTCAAAAGCTTGGCCTAAATCCAATCCCATCAAAGAGAATAATCTCATATTTGGATAAAATAGTGGTACCAATAATTATGGATCTCACTAATGTGCTTATTCAAGTAGCATCTGAGCCATGAGTACAAGTTATTATCAACATCCTTGTAGTAGACATACCTAAATGGTATGGACTCTTATTGAGTAGGGACTGATCTAAGACACTCAATGGATATCCCTCAATAGATTTCTCTCACATTTGGCTAACATGGAGAGTATTTCTAAATGAAAATTGGATTGATCAGGAACCAACAATGAAGTATCTCATGATAGAGTATAATGTCAAGAATGAAGAGGTAAATTATTAATCCTCTAGCCTTGGTATTTATACTTTCACTACATGAAAAGAAATATAATAAATTTGAAACTTATGGCCCCAATCAACTTATATTTTTCACTTTGATGGGGTTAGATGAAAACAAGAATCAGGCATAGGAATTGAATTAGTTGATCCATAAGGGAATAATTTATTGGTATCATATAGATTATAGTTCCCTTACACCAAAAACAAGGTTGAATATGAAGCATTGATTTTTATATTACTCTTTACACTCAAGAATAATGTTAAGCAGTTGTTATTATTTGGGGATTCAAAGTTGGTAGTCAATCAACTTAGAAAAAAATAATAGTGTAAGTTGTCATATCTAAAAATATATAAACATAGAGTATGGGATTTGATTGAGATATTTGAGGCTTTTAATATAATATATATTACTAAATAATAAAATCAAACTATGAATTCATTAGATTCTTTCATTACCAATTTGGATCCTCTCCAAGAATCTAATGTAAAGAGATTTTCTATTGAGCTAATAATATGTCATATTCCTAACAATGTAGATAATTTCCAAGTCTTCGATGATGATTAGAAGATCATTCAGTTTATAACCAATTCAAGATAATTTGATTTATAAATCATTAATGATAATAAAAATAGCTATATCTACCAAAAATAGTTAGATGAGGTAGGTGTTCTCTAGCTCAAAGAAAATTGTCTCCCAAATAGTTTGGTCTCATTAGAAAGAGAATTTGATATGTATCCCCAAGCTCAATAATAAAGGCAGCCCAAGGTTAATGAGTCTAAATTTGAAAGGAAGAATTTAGGAGATGAGAATGACCCACATTATGCCAAAATTAACCTCAGTTGCACTCTATAAGAGAGGTAATAGGTGAAGGATTTACTCACCTAATACAAAGGAATGATTACATGGATGTATGAGGACTTGAAGGTTTATGACCCAAAGGTCATCATCCATACAATTCCATTGAAACCATACCATAAGCTATTTAGATAAAGATATAAAACAGTGAATAATATCCTAGATCCTCTCATTTAAAGAGAAGTGGAAAAGCTATTAAGTGTAAGGATAGTATTCCCAATTAGGCACTCTACCTAGGTGGCTAATTTAATCCCAATTAGAAAGAAGAGTGGAGAAATTTGATTATGTGTTTATTTAAAAAACTTGAACAAAGCTTCTAAGAAGGACAACTATCCACTACCTTTCTTGGATGAGGCTATTTAGATAGTTAGTTACTCTGAAATGGTGTCCTTCCTATATGTATTTTCAAGTTATAACCAAGTGATGGTACAATAAAAAGACAGTGAAAAATGAGTTTACCATAACGTGGGGTAACTATGTGTATAAGAAGATGAGTATAGACCTAATAAATATAGGAGCCACCTCTCAATGAGTAATAGATCACACATTTAATGTATTAATCTATAAATGTATAATCATCGATATGGATGATCTTACTATTTTCTCCAAGAATATTAATGATCATGTAGGCCACCTTTATTCAATCTTCAAAAGATGTTGAAGGTTTCATATCTCACTGAACCCAAAGAAAAGCATATTTGGAGTTATTGAGGGCAAACTCTTGGGACATATAATTACCAAAGAAGGAATAATCATATATCCAAATAGAATCTAGGGGATATAAAATATTATGACACCAAACAATAAGAAGGAGATCAAATATTTATTCAAGAAAACCATTTTCATAAGGATGTTTATCTCAAAAATTTTAGAAATTATGACACCCCTAAATGCAATGATTAAATAAGATGCTAAAATAGAGTGGATATCTAAGGCCTAGAAGTCTTTTCAAGACATAAAAGATGGTATATCTCACACCATAGTACTCATTATTCCAAATTTTACAAAGGATTTTTACTTGTATTCATTTTCTTTGGAACACATAATTGTTGTTGTCATAATGCAAAATAAAGATGACATTGAGCATCCCATTGCATTTATGTGCATAAATTTTAAGGATGCATAAGTAATATATTAAATTATTGATAAACATATCTTTGATCTTGTGAAAGTGATGAATAAATTTTAACACTATTTTTTTACTTGGAAACATCTCTCTTGCCGTGGGTAACAATTTGGTGAGATGGATCTCTAGAAGGGCTAGTTACCTTGATGCACTCTTTGAAACACTCTCCTATTTATCAAATTGGTATGAAAAGGGTTAATAAGAAAAACTAATAAAATTAAAATTTGATGCACCAATATTTAATTTCCTACTAATGACTAAAATTATACTACTTAGTGGAAAATAAAGCCTTCTTCACACAAAACTCACAACACAAGACAAATTGTTACATCAATATTACATATGCTAGGTTTATAAGGTATTTTGATACTTAAGATGGTAATAAATGATTACTTGGGAGAATAAAGTTATGAACCACATCTAAATCACTTATACACTTAAAATATGACACTAACATATACCTATAACAGTTACTCTTCAGCACCCTTGGTGAACAATCAAGGATAACATGCTAGAAAAGATCATATTCTATTAGACAAGACAAACAAGATTAAAAAAACACTCAATTTCACATCATTTAAGTAGGAAAATTCACTTTTTTATATCTTAAATATAAATTTAAGTACAAAATTGGCTAGGGCTTCACCATCAACCAATGGAGCCTGCTAAAAAGAGCCAAAAGAATCAATATTTATAGCTTTTGGGAGAGGAGTGAGACAAGGGAAGTATAAATGTTACTTGGACACATATAAAGTTGACAAAATAGGTTAAATTTTCATGATAAAGAGATTTTAAATTAACCATGAAATTTTATTAGGTCTAGATGTCCATACGAGTCATGAAACTTATGAAAAGTGGCATGAAACTCCTCATTCTAGCTTAGAAAATTGCCATCACGATTTGGACTTGTTTTAACATCCAAAAACTAACTAGGGATAGGTATGATGATTGGGATTAGAGGAAAGTATTTTATACATTCCTCTCCATGCATTGGTTATATTGTTACTCATCTAGAAACTCTTGGAAGGAAGCCATCAATGCCTCTAGTTTAAAAAACATCTTTTTTCTTTCACCCCTCACACTTGGCCTCAAAATTAGCATCAATTTTCCATGAAAATATATGTGAGGGAGTGTATGAAACTATAAAATACCATCCATGGAATTATAATAATTATTTTCACCTTAAAAGGACATCCACTTGAGGTTTTCACACTTCTCACCCTTATGTTCACTGTGCCAGTTTTGACTGGCTAAGATGAGAGCTCTAGTTTGGAAACTTAGGAGTTTTTTATTGGAATTAAATTACCATATGTATTTATTAAAATTTATAATATTACTTTCAAACTTTATTTCATCTTTAGACCTCTTATATAACCTATAAAACACACAAAATGGTAAAAAAAACCCTATTTTACACCCTATCCATACAATTTTGTATAGCTCAAAAGTCTGGAAAGGATCCTAAGTGAGTAATTACAATTTAAAATAAATTTCATGATCAAAATATTTCTATGGATATCTTTCCAAGCTTTTTTTTCTATTAGGTCTTGACTGAGGGGTCAGTAGGGTTCTAGGAAGTTTTTAGTTTAAATATTTGTTCATAAATCTATGACATTATAAATTCCAAAAAATTTTAAAAACATGAATTTAATGGACCTTAATAACCCATAAAAACTCCTTTAGTTCCCATAAAAACTCTCAGAGGAGATATGAACACTTAAAGTCACCCTATCGAACTTGTCTTCACAATTCCTACATGCTTGGACTATCTCTAGGCTAAAGGTAGCTTTCCTAAAAGTTTTTTTGCATATTAAAATTTTAAAAATGTATTATTACATATATTAAACATTATCTGAATATATATAATACTTAAAAAGATATATAAGTGATGGTAGACCCCCAATTGACTCTAGGTCTCTTTAAGGCCTAATGGGCTTACCATGCACCATGTTAGTTTGGGCTCCTCGGATTCATATTTCATGGTTGGGTTGATGTATTATGAATTTTAAAACCCCATTAAATCTTAAAAATTCATCATATAACCTTCCTAAAACCTTTTTTCATCTTTTCATTTCATTCACCAACTAGGCCTAAAAGAAGCTTGTCTAGTTGGATTATGTGAAAGGGTGTTTTGGACATTTTGAGTGTTCTGAGCTTGACTTAGTTCTTAAATATCATATAATTTAATTCAATAAACTTCATAATATGTTTCCAAATCTTATTATCAATCCCTTTACCCATTTTGACCTCATTAACTTGTTTTGCCAAACCCTAGTTTTTCTTGATTGGCTGACCTCTGAGACAAAACACTAAGGTATATACCTCTTCCCATAGGAAAATATAATATTTTAAGATATTTATAAGGTCATAATGATAATTTTTACCTAATTGTTTATCTTTATTCCTTTACTTAGGTGCCTATCCAGCTCAAAATGCCCAAGAAGACCTCTAAAAAGCCTATTTTCTTGTATTTTTCTCAAATCCACCTAAGAGTGACCTCTCTAAGATAAAAAATTCTCCTAAGATACATAAAAATTATATTAATCCTTAATTAATTCAAAATAAGCTTAATATTTACATAAAAATACTTTCTTCCTTGGATTCCTCATATTTGCCTATTGAGTAACATGGTTTTCTAACTCACAGTAGGAATTGCTACCTTTGACCAAGTGGGGAAAGTAGATGATAAAAATGAAAGATCTTTGGATTTAAAAAATATATTTTTACCTATCATGAACAATTTTCAAATTTATATCAAACTTTCTATTCCTCCTAAGCACAGTCACCTCTAAACTTCTTTATGACTGCACATAGTTGTAGGTGCATATAGGGGTTTGAGAGGTCTGTCTATGTTTGTTTCATCATGTTAAAAGATTATAAAGTTTATTATAACACTAATTTATGTGTTAACCTTATTATTTCATTATTATAACTTCTCTTTATCCCTTCACATGCACTTTGAGTCACAAACCTGAGTCCTTCCTTATTGTAGGTGTGAAACTCTATTTTTTGACTATTATAGGTGTGTGTGTGTGTGCTTAAAATTTGTATTTTTAATGGTATGGAGAGATTATTCATGAAGAATTAAAACTATTGGTAACTTATCATGCATTTAAATTACCTTGTATGATCTTTGGATTCATAAACTGAGTTTTTCTTGCCATGACTGAGAAACTTGCCTTTTAGACCCTACCTATAGGTTACTTTTACTTCTTGAGACTTGATCATGGTATATGAGGACCTATATTTTACCCTATTAGGTCAAAAAGTACATTTTTTAACTTTAAATTAACTTTTAAAGTCTTAGAGCACCATTTTGGCATCAATTTTAAGTCACTATCCTATACCCTACTGTAAGTGTCTATTTCCTTGTGTCTAGACACCTTTAGGTGGCCATCATGATTGAAAATACATGTATCAAATTCCTCTTAATGGATTTAATACTATTTTTATATAATTTAACAACTTTAAACATTCTATCCATGAGGGTGTGTTTATTTTTTCTCCTTTGTGTCAAAAGGCCACTCACAACTAGGAACTTGTATATGTTAGTGAAGTATTTTAGTGTTTTTAAGGGCATATTTGATGCCCTCCATTTCATCCTATCTTCATTTATTGACCCTCATATTTGGAATGGAAAATATATATGATAGGGGATATAATATTAACCTATATATATGCCTTAAAACCCTTTACCACCATGTTTTAAGATGTCCATAAAAATCCCCTTGATCTTTATTTCTTCATTTTAGGGATATTTTCCCAAAATTCAATCTTTATTCTAACCAACCTATCTTACACATTATTTTGTCTATTTTACACCTCCTACAAGTCTTTCATGACTCCTTCACATGATATTATTTTAAAAGGATCCTATCATGTTCTAAGTTCCCCATTTTAAGGCCTTCACAATTCTAAGATACCACTTGTAGGTGGTTATCAGTACACATAGGCAAGAAGTGTGGAACCTTAGATATTATGAGAGATGGATATGTTTATGGTAATTCTCATATTTCCATAAAATATCCAAATTCACCCTTATAAATATTATAATTTTTAAACCTATGTCAATCTTCACACCTTTTAGCATGACATCAACAATGGCTCTTGTAGGTGTGTATTAGGTTGTGTATAGATAATGAGTGTGGAATAGAGCAACAAGGTGGATAAAAGGTATTATGGGCATCTAAAACCTATTTTAAACCTTAAAAATACATTATTTATACCAATTAAATATTGAAACAAGTCTCAAAACATCTTTTTCAACATGAAAATCACTTGCATATATATGGAATATAGCAAACAGAGACATTTCATGATTTTTTGGTATAGTGAATGAGCATGTGATCAAACATTCACTTTATCAAACATATAAATGAAATATTTTAAAATCTTTTTGGCTTTTACAACTAATAAACCATTATTATCATTCCATGAACAAGTTGAACAAGATCTAAACATGTAACTACAAGTGAAGTTAGACAAGGAGTTGACTATGAGAGATGGTAAGAATGCAAGCTACCTAAAACATGATATGGTGAAACCAAAACATGGAAGGAGATATTATTATGAATTTGAGACTTTTGTAACATAATTTATCAACTACATGAGACCTCTATAAGAAATTAACTTTCTGTAATAAGATCTTTGACTGAGATTGTAAATAGTGGCACCTTTCTTTCAACATGGACTAACTTGCTCATCAAAACACCATGAAACATGAAAATAAGTATAAATATCATATAATAAGGTATAAAACATCCTATAAAGTCAAAATCACTAATTTTTTCATATGGATTTGAAAAAAATAGATCAAAACCTATAGGATGCATGAAATAACTAGTAAAAAAGTATAGTCAACTTCATGAGGGTGGTTCATTAAGAAAATTTGATCAATACCTGAAATATTGATATGAAAATTAATGTATTTTAGTTTAGTATCACCTCACAATATCATTTTTACTAAGACCTCTTGAACTGTCTGTACTAAGCATAAACCTAAAGGTCACTTCTATATGTCTAGAAATGCAAAGAAGAAGTAGAAAGGTTTTGGCTTAAAAATGGCACTTTAAAAGAAAATAAAACATTGATATTAATTTTATGAATATTAAGAGGCATTTCATGATCTTATCCCATGTATCACACTTCCCCATGTGTTGTACAAGTACTAAATGCTCTTTTTTTAGTTGATTTCTTAAATTTTAGTTGGACAACCTACAATATTTTGATGTAACTAACATCCCTAATAGGTAACTTGGAATATTTGACATTTTAAAGGAAAATAGGCACATGGACACCTTGGGAACCATGAAACTTTCATTTATGACCCTTAGAAGCCCACTAAAAGACTCAAAATGATAAATAAACCTATTAGACCATGACTAAGGCTTAAAATGCATTATATGACATCAAACTAACTATAATATATCCTATAAAAAATATGTAAACTCCTAAACATCTAAAAAACCAAGTTTTATACCTATAGGGGTCTAAATTTCACCTAAAAGTCAAATTTGGTCAATAAAATGGTGACTCATAGGGGTAGTATGCCTACTATACTAAATACTAGTAGACTTATCCTATCATGATCCAAGGGAGTTAATGAGTTATTTAAGACAACTAGAAAATAATTTCTTAAAAGATAAACAAAACAACCATAACACACCAAATAAACACAAGATAAAATAAGACATTAACAAAACTCACACATGTGCATAAGCACTTAGGGAAAATAAGGAAAACAATAAATATGTACAAAGAGAGAGGATAACCTTAGTGTAAATTTTTGATATATATCCCATTTAATGGAATATGAAAATATTTTCCATCTAACTTTGAGAGCTATAAACCATCATGTTGCTTACATTGGGTGATAACATAAGGACCACTCCATAAAGCATCAAACTTTGTGTCTTTTCCAAGATTAGACTTATATTCATCCCACTTTTGACAATTTCTCCTTCTTGGAAGATTATTGGCATGGATTTCTTGTCAAATTATCTCTTTCTTTGATCTTTATGAGTCTTCATAGTTTTTATATCTTCATCTCTTATCTCTTTAAGCTCCATCAACTCACACAACCTGACTTCCATGCTTTCATTTTCCATCAACTCTAGATTGTAAGTGAGATCCAAGGCTGGTAGCTCAAATGAAATAGATAGTCTAGCTTCTCTCCCATAAACAAGTGTATATGGTGAGTTTTCAATGGCTCTTTTAGGGGTGACTATCATCCCAAAAATTTATCTTCAACTTGGAATGCCAAGTCCTTTGGTTTTCCTCCATTGTCCTCTTTATGATATTTATTAGATTATTATTGGTGGGTTTAGCTAGTCCATTACCTTATGGATAATAGTTGGAAGAATTACTAAGATTAATTCCATTTTTTAAATCCTATCCACTTATCTTTATTCTAAGTAAAGCCAATGCATTGTCTAAAATTATTGTTAAAAGATACCTAAACCTTGTCACTATGCCTTCATAAAAGTCTAAAACTAAAGTTTCATTTAATTCCTTGAGAGATAAAACCTTCACCAATATTTTAAAGTAATCTTTAGTAGTCAACACCCACATGTGGGCATCACTAGAAGGTAGGCTAATTAGTTCTATGAAATCTAGACCCCCATTGCCTAAAAGGTTGGTCTACTTATATTGGATGAAGAGGCAAGGCTGAAAGATTATTTTTATCATCAAAGAGAGAACATTTTTTACACTTCCTTACCCAAGCATTGGTATCTTTGAAAAAACTAGGCCAAAAATATCTAGCTCTCATGATATTAGTGGCTATGGTTTTTGGAGCAAAGTGACCACTAGCTGGTCCATCGAGAAACTAAAGTAATATTTTCTCACCCTGATTTGATTCAACACATCTCAAAAACACACTTAATAAATCCTTCCTATAAAACACTCTATCAACAAGTACATAAGGAATATATTTTAATCTGAAGTACCTTCTTTTCATTCTATTTAAGCCATATGGACAATCATTAGTTTGAAAAAAATGGATCATTTCTTGTGTCTAACTCCTCATTGATGAATATGAATCTATCATATGGTCATCATGGAGGGATAAAAAAACTTATTTTTGTTCTTTAAAATATAAATAAAGGTGTTCACATAACCCCTTTCCTTTCATTATCTTGGTTGTCTTGATTTCTACATCATATTCCTTCATTTTTGTGATCCAACCAACCCTTTTTCATTCAAATCTCTACTCAAAAGGAAGTCCTTGAAACTAGGATGAGATACCAATATATGAATCTTATTTTTATACAACATATGCCTAAACTTATTTAAACTTATAACAACTGAAAGTACTTTATTCTCTACATAGTTGTATCTTACTTCATATCCCTCCAATCCTTGAATAAAGAAAGTAATAGGCTACTCCAAGTTTTATTCATTTGATTGAGTGAGCATGACAAAAATTATTTCATCATTTCAAAAGGTATACAAGTTAAATTATTTTGAGAAATTAGGACTTTCAAGAGTTTGAGCTTGGGAAATAGTTTGTTTAATCTCTTCAAAAATGTCTTTCCTTCTCCTTGTCTAAGTAAAAACTTCATCTTTCCTTATCATGAAGGTTCGAGGCTTGACCAGTATATCAAAATCAAAAATAAACCTCCTTATAAAATTTATTTTGCCAAAGAAACTTTTCAAACCTTTCTTATGTTTGGGAAAATTCAATACCAAGATTGCACTCACCCTTTTGGGATCTATAGACAGAGTTTTCTTTGAGACAATGTGTCCTAATAGTTTTCCTTCATGGATATAAAACACACACTTATTTGGGTTGATAGAGATTACAAATTCTCTACATCTCTTAAAAATCTACCTAAGGTGATTCAAGTGATCCTTTGCATCTTTGGAGAAGACCATGATATCATCAAGATATACCAACATAATGTCATTAATTAGACCTTGAAAATCTATATCCATTGCACATTAAAATTTATCTATAGCAATAGAAAATCCAAAGTTAATTTTCCTATAATCACATGTACCCCATTTATTAGTAAAGGATGTCTTATATTGGTCACTTTCCTTTACCAAAATTTGATTATACCTTGAGTATCCATCAAGAAGTGAGAACCTTTCACTACCTACCATAACTTGAAAAATCTAATCCATATAAGAAAGATGATAATGTTCCAACAATAAAAATCTATTCAAGTCCCTAAAATCAACACAACCTTATTTCCCCATTATTCTTCCTTATAGGCACTAAGTTTGCCAACCAAGATGAATGCTTAATAAGAAAAATGATCTTAGACTCAATCAACTTTGTAAGCTCCTTTTTCATGAGAGGATCAATCTTAGGATTTATTGGCCTTTGTATTTTCTTGATATGCTTAACATTCTCATCTATATCTATGGTATGTTGAGCTAAGTTTTGATCAATTCCCTTTAAATCATTATATTCCCATGTAAAGACATCAGAAAATTCCTTACATAACTCAATGAAAGAATGTTTCTCTTTGATAGTACATACCTTCCTAAGAGTAAGCAACTTATCTTTGAATATTTTTACTCTTTAATATTTTTATTTCTTAGTATAAATTCTTATCTTTTATTTCTTAAAATGATCATCATGATTTAATAGACTCTCAAGTGTGACTA
The DNA here is from genome assembly GCA_037957365.1 of Torreya grandis. NCBI lineage: Eukaryota > Viridiplantae > Streptophyta > Pinopsida > Cupressales > Taxaceae > Torreya > Torreya grandis. The sequence goes on from JARHVA010002971.1 coordinate 503,117, forward strand.
AGCCTTTAGGGAGCTTTTTTGTCTTCAATTTCATAATTTACCCTCCATATTGTTTCTATAGTTTGGACTGATTATTTGAATAAAAATAAGCCTCCTCTTGTATAAAAAGATATATTTGTTGGTAAATATAAAACACTTTCCAACTAGTGACATTATTAGGTATAGAGGGCCTTACAATCACCTTAAGATGAGGTTGGTTCTTACCCTCTCCTATCCTTTTTAGAACATCAAATTGAGATCCAATTGATGACAAACTATCAGCATGTCTTTTGTCTTCTCTTGGGATGGATTGGATGTTAAAGGCTTGGAAATATTCCACAGTATCCCATACTCTATGATTATAGGGCTTAATCAAAGAGTTCTTAGTCAAATTTTGGCCTCTTACTTGATTCACAAATAACTCACTATCACCATACACTTACAACTCTTTCACACCTCTTTTCCTAGCCTATTCAAGGCCATTAATGAAGGCCTCATATTATACCACATTAAAATTACAATATAATTAAAATATGAAAGTGGAAGATTACCTTTCCTTGGATAGATAAATAACCATTCCTCTATGACCTACTCTAACCTTGCTTCTAGATCCATCAAAGAAGAACTACCATAAACCAGACATGTTTTCACTTGAATTCATCAAGTTTGGAATGAAAGAGTCCTCCTCATGAATTTAATACACTCCAATGCCATCTTCCTCTATGAATTTTTAAATATCATACTCATAGTTCTCATCTCCCCATTCATATAGATACAAATCAAAAACTTCTTCAAAAGAAAAGGTTAAAGATTGATCCATGTGAATCTCTTCCTCCTCAATAATTTCACAATTTAATTTTGAAAATTTAGACATGTATGGATATAAATTATTGTGATGAATAGGCTTTGATTCAATCTTCACCTTAGTACCATACTTTGTCCTTAAAACCATACAAGACCAAATGGTTTCCAAGTATCTACGTATCTTGGTTGTAAACTTTCTTGATAAACAAAAAACAAAGTATGGAGGTAAATATACTAAAAAAACATCATGAGGGATGGAAAAAGTAAGACAAGCATTTAAAATAAAATTCAAATCCTTGACTACTCCCAAGGTCTTTATTGGTGATCCATCTGATTATAGGACTCCTTTAGCCATTGGTTCATACTTGAGGCCTATTTTATCTGCTATTGACTTGGGCATAAATGAAGTAATATCCCCACTATATATAAGTAAATTATAAACTAATAAATCAAAAATGAACAAGGATATATAAAAATGAGGAGTCTTATCATTTTCATTCTCTTTTCCATTAATGGGTTGAGTTCCATTCACTAAGACAACATTTTCAGTCCTAGATGATCTAACTTGTTTACCTAGTCCTTGTAATTCATTTTGAAGAATACATTTTTTTCCCATTATTTTCAATGAGTCCAAAAATTAAATATTCATGTGTAACTTTTTCATCTGATATGCAACATTGATAGAATTATTTCTCTCCTTAAGAGTCTCTTTAGAAGCACTAGTACCTTGTAGTGTAACTTGTGAAGGTGGATGTGTAGGAGTTGGCCTTGCATTATAATACTTATAATTTTTTTGCACCTTAGGAGCTGAGTTAGACCCACCCAAAATTATAGATGATCTAGGAGTCAAAATATTTCCTTGATTGACCCATTATGTCTCTTCAACAACCCTCTTCTTATACCTAGTGTTAGAGGATATACTAGCATTCACATTTCTTAAATCTCCCACATGATTGATGGTACAAAGCTCTCCATCCAAATTATTTATAAGAGTAGAATCATATTTTGTTTTTAAATTTTACATTCCATTTTTCATTGGCACCTCAAAATTAGAAACTTTAGGTGTTTGACTACTTAGCATTTTCATGTCTTGGTTATGCATTTCATTGGCATATGCAACTTTGTCTTGATTTTGGTCATAGGAATGATAGCATGGTTATTATTGAACAAAATTTTTTTGAGTGGGAACAAGAGATTTATAAGATGATGTGGAATTAGTATTGTAACTTTTTTAAGGATTATCTTGAGTGATTTGACCTTATCCTTGAGCATTACCTTGAAAAGGAAGACTATTTGCTTGGCCAAACTGATTATAGGATTTGTAAGGCCTGTAACTTTGAAATTGTTACCTTTTATGGGGAAAAAATTGATTAGTAACAATTTGAAGTAACCTTTTGACACCATGAATCTCATTATTAGGGGATAGGGTAAAATTTTTTTGATTAGGAAAAGGAGCCAAGGTAGGTAATGCAACTTGAATATGAGGTTGTACAATAGGAAATAATGGCATTGGTGGTCTAAAAGAAATCTACCCTACTTAAACAAGACAATTTTCAAAATTAATGGCTATCTCATAGGTAATAGGTAGTGTATTCCCACCCATGGATTGAATACTTATGGATACATACTATTCAATTCTTTTAGATAGTATAAAAAGGCATAATGTGGCATAGGTCCCACAAGACTTAGGATCCCATCCCATATATTTTGAAATATAGTATTAAAATCTTGGATAAACTCTTCAGGATCCCCTTTGATAGTGGTAAATTGCTTAGATAGTGATATCTAATCACTCTTCTCTCTAAACCTCTTAGATAATAAATCTCCTAGTTCATCCCATGAAGTAATGGAATTTTTAGGTAGAGTCCCATACCAATCTAAATATTTCCCCTTAAAATACAATGCTAATAACCTAATGGCTACATTCTCTTTAGTGATATTATGGATGTTGGAGAAGTTTACCATGTTCATAATATGGTCAATGGGAGTGATAAGACCTTTTCCACTAAAATATGGAACAATTTGAATGGCTACTCTAAGAATTTGGTCATATTGAGCAAGATTAAAAGGAGATGATCTAGTGAAAGGTACAAAAGGAAAAGGCTTAGACATATTGGAATGTATATTATGTGTATTAGGGGTTGATCTAACTATAAAATTGGACTTCTTAAACACAAACTCCTTTTAATAAGGATGAGTGTTCACACATATAAATCTCTTAATAGAATACAAAGGTAATTGCACAAACTTAAAAGGTATACCTTTAGCAGTAGACCTAGTGGTCACCTTTATCATGGAAATTAAGGACTGATTAATAATGAAATCATTAAAAACTTATCATATTCACCAGGTCATGAATATAGATGTTCTTGTAGCTATAATTATGCCAAGACTAATGCCAATCTTGGATAATCTTCTAGGAGTTAGAGTCCCATAAAGTGTGCCAAAAATTGTTGTCACTTAGATTTACACCACTTGAGGAGATTCCTAGATCTCCTCATCTAAGTGGCACAATGGAAACATATCTCTTGTTGTGGGTAATAATTTGGTGAGATGAATCTATAGAATGGATACTTACCTTGATGCACTCTTTGAAACACTCTTATTTATCAAATTGGTATGAAAAGGGTTAAGAAGTTAAAATAAGAAAACTAAAAGGTGATGCAACAATATTGAATTTCCTCATAATGACTAAAATTATACTGCTTAGAGCAAAACAAAGCCTTCTTCACACAAAACTCACAAAACAAGATAGATTATTACATCAAGGTTTCATATGCTAGGTTTAAATGGTATTTTGATACTTAAGAGGGTAATGAATGATTAATTGGGATAATATAGTCATGAAACACTTATACACTTAAAATAGAACACTAAAAAAGACTCTTAACAATTACTCTTCTACACACTTGGTGAACAGTCAAGGATAAAATGCTAGAAAATATCATCTTTTACTAGACAAGACCAATAAGATTTCAACAACACTCAATTATACAACATGTAAGTAGGAAAACACAATTTTTATTTCTTAAATAGACATTCGAGTACAAAATTGGCTAGGGTTTCACCATAAACCAAAGGAGGATACCAAAAGGAGCTAAAAGAGTCAATATTTATAACATTTGGGAGAGGGTCGAGACAAGGGAAGTCCAAAGGTCACTTGGACACCTATAAAGCTAAGAAACTATTACATTTTCATGATAAAGAGATGTGAAATAAACCATGTAATGTCAGGAGGTCCAGATGTCCATACAAGTCATGAAACTTATGAAAAATGGCATGAAACTCCTCATGATTTAGACTTGTTTGAACATCTCATAATTTAATAGCGATATGTATGACGATTGGGATGAGAGATAAGGCTTATGGACATGCCTCTCCATGCATTTTTTAAAGACTTACTCATTTGAAAACTCCTATAAGGAAGCCATCATTGCCTATAATATAAAAAACTATTATCTTCTATCACCCCTCACACTTGGCCTCAAAATTAGAATTAGGTTTCAATTAAAATACATGATATGGAGTGGATGACACTTTAAAATACCTTTCATGGCCTTATACTACTTAGGTGTACCTTAAAAGGACATCCACTTGAGGTTTTCACACTTCTCACCCTTATGTTCACTATGCCAATTTTGATTGGATGAGATGAGAACTCAATTTTGGACACTTAAGAGTTATTTATTGTAATTAAATGACCATATTTATTTATTAAAAGTCCTAATATTCCTCTTAAACTTGATTTCATCTTTAGACCTCTTTTAAAATCTATAAAACACAAAAATGGTAAAAAATACCCTATTCATATAATTTTTTATAGCTAAAAAGTATGGGAGGCATCCTAAGTGAGTCATTTACAAGTTAAAATAACTTTCATGATAAAACTATGTCATATGGATAGCTCTCCCATATTGTTTTCTCTATCAGGTCCTCATTGAGTGTTTAATAGGGTTTTAGGCAATTTTTAGTCTTAATTTTTATTCATAAACATATTACATTATAAATTACACAAAATAAAAAAAACATGATTTTAATTTACCCTAATAACACCTATAAACTCCTTTAGTTCCCATGCAAACTCTCAAAGGAGATATGAACACATGAAGTCACCCTATCGAGCTTGTCTTCACAATTCCTACATGCTTGATTGTCTCTGGGCTAAAGGTAGAATTCCTAAAATTTTATATACATATTAAAAATTCAAAAATATTTAATCAAGTCTCATAAAAATTCTCCCACAATATATAATACTCACCAAAATCTAGAAGTGATGGTGGACCCACAATTAGCTCTAGGTCTCTTTAAGGCCTAATGGGCATAGTATGCACCTTGCTAGTTTGGGATACTTGGACTGATATTTCATGGTTGTGACAATGTATTATGAATTTTAGAACCCCATTAAATCTTAAAAATTTATCAAATATCCTCACAAGCACTCCTTTTCATCTTTTCCTTTCATTCACCAACTAGGCCTAAAAGAAACTTATTTAGTTGAACTGTGTGCAAGGGTGATTTGATCATTTTGAGAGGTCTGATACTAAAATATTTCTTAAATATAATATAATTTAATTTATTACATATCATTATATTTTTATTAAGGTTTCCAAATCTTCTTGTCAATCCCTTTTACCATTTTTACCTCATTAGCTTGTTTTGCCAAACCCTAATTTTTCTTGACTTGGTAACCTCTGAGACAAAATTGTGATGTGTATCCCTCTTTCTATACGTAAAGTGAATATTTTTTGAGTTTTATAATGTGATAATGAGAATTTTTACCAAATTTTTTATATTTATTCCTTGACTTAGGTGCCTAACCAATGTAAAACACCCAAAAAAGGCTTTTAAAAAGCTAATTTTCTTGTATTTTTCTCAAATCCACATGAGAGTGACCTCTCCAAGACAAACCAATGCTCCTAGGCTCCCTTAAAATTATATTTATCCTAAATTAATTATAATTAATATTAAAATTTACCCAAAAATATTTTTATTCCTTGGATTCCTCATATTTGCCTATTGAGTTACATGGTTTCCTAGCTCACAATATAGACTGTTACCTTTGACCAAGTTGGGAAAGTAGATGATAAAATTGATAGTGTCTTAGGATTGTGATAACATATTTTGACCTATCATGAACCATTTTAAAATTTATATCAAACCTTATATTGTGATAGTTGAGGTTGAAAGATGCTTACTACATGGTCAAGAAAGGAGTTCTCTACAGGATAAATTATGAAGGCATCTACCTTAGATGTATATCTACAAAAGAAGATCAAGATATTTTGGAAAACCTACACCAAAAGATAGGTAGTGCTCATACATTTTGGAACAGCATAGATCACAAGATCCTTAGAATGGGATATTACTACCCAATAGTATTCAAGGATGCTTATTCCCATGTAAGGACATGCCATGAATTCCATGCTTTAGGAAAGAGATAAGCACATGTAATAATGCCCTTAAAACCTATTATTTAGGTAAGATAATTTATCTAATGGGGGTTTGACTTCATTTGTGTCATTAATCCAAACTCCTTGGCAAGTCATAATTTTGTACTTTATGCCACATACTACTACACCCAATGGGCTAAGGTAGTGGCCACGAAGAATTATATAGCACAAGATGTGATTCACTTCTTGGAGGAACACATCACAAATAGATTTGGCACTCCAATTTATCTAGTTTTTGAGAATGGTCTGGCATTCATATCTATTGAATTCACTGAATGGGCTCATGACAATTAGATCACCTTTAGGTCATCGTCTAACCACTACCCTTAAGGAAATGGATTGGTAGAATCAACCAATAATAACCTGATACATATAATTAAGAAATTAGATAGGAATAAGCTTAAGACTAGCATAATATACTTAATTATTCCCTTTGGGTAGATTAAATGAGATATAATCAAGCCCTTAAGCCATCACCCTATTTTTTAGTGTATGGATGTAGGCTAGTATTCCCAATTATGTTGAAGTTGTTGACATATCAATTCATGCATGAATATATTTAAAAAAATGAAAAAGTATAATATAAATTAATATATATATATATAATAAAAATGGAAGACTCAAGGATTGAGGCAATATATAATTTTAGTAAACACTAAGATATAGTCAAGAGATGGTTTGATAAAAGAGCAAAGATCAAAGCATTTAGAATCTTTGATATAGTTATTTTGTGGGATAAATCCCATGAAAATAAAGGAGATCATGATAAATTTCCCCACTATGGATTGGACCATATCATATTTCAAAGATCTTTGGCAATAATACATTCCATTTAAGGGACTTGTAAGGTAATGAACTCACATATCCAGTCAATGGATAGTTTTTGAAAGATTACTTCATGGTTTTACCATCTTAATATACCCTTTATTAATGAATAAAACATGGTAGAGGTAGTATAATTTTAGTTTTCCTACTTTCTATTTTAGTTTCTAGCTTTCTTAGTTTAGTTTTCATGCTTTCTAGTTTATTTTCCAACTTTCTTATTTTACTTTTCATACTTTCTAGGTGAGTTTCCTGGTTTCTAGTTTAGGTGTTTTGTTGTTTCCTATGACAATCTAAATTATTTTATTCTAACATGACCAAGCTATAATCCTACCAAATATGCCCCTATTGTATGTTTAAATTGATATATAAGGCAAAGGAAAACTATAAAGGGATTCACAACTTGGGGCATGCTCACAAACTGGTTATATTTATGTGTTTGATTCTTCAGGATTTGTGTATGTAATCACAATCATCTAGGGTGGTGTCATAATTGAATATTTATACCAAGTATGTGAAATTTTCTCTGAAATACTTTATATAAATTTAGAAACTCATATCACTCCATTAGACTAAACACACTTTTCATACTATATATATATTTGAATAGGAGAAAATCCAAAACCATTATGAGTGGGTGTAGTTATAAAACACATCATTTACCAGAATGTCCCTACCAGTTATATCTACATCAATGATTATCACCTCCAAATAAGTATTAGTATGAAAAGTGTGTTTATTCCAATGGGGTGAGATAAGTTTCTAAATTCATATAAAGTATTTTAGATCAAATTTTACATACTTGGTAGAAATATAATATATATATATATATATATATATATATATATATATATATATATATATATATATATATATATATATATATATATATATATATATATATATATATATATATATATATATATATATATATATATATATAAGAACCTGTGTGCTCAAAAGAGTGATAAATAAAATCCAAATAAAAACTAAAGGAGATCAAAGGCTCATATGATGAAATAAGGTCAATGTATCATGAACCATGATCAAAGATTGAAAAAGAAGAGGGGAGAAGGAACCCAAGGTATCTTTGTCAGGGCTATGGATGACTAGCTAGAAATAGAGAAATTCTTGAGCTTCCTAAATTTAATAAGATTTAAATGAACCATACCAAAACCTAAAACTACTCCAAGACATTGAAAATAACCTCACAATAAGATTTAAATGAACATCACTTTATTACACATAGATAAATTGATGAAAAGGAAAGTATGTTATATGATGTATTTGGGAGTCCCTTTCATATCTCTGATTCTTATTTTTTTTTGGCACAGTTCATGTCTGATTTCAAATTACTAACAAAAGTTCTAAGTTCTCAAATACTTGGAAATACTCCCCTTATAATTCACCATTTTTTGTACCCAACATTCCCCTTTTATTCTTATAAAAATGGGGACCCAATTTTTTATGATTTGGCCTCAATTGTTAATCTATTCCTCTATGTAGTTGTGCAAGTTCTATTAGATTTCTCCTTAATATTTACATTTGGAAGTACAAACATTGGTATTATATATTTTTTGAATAACTTATTAATACCTTATAGTAATTGTTATAATATTCAAGTTTTGGGACTTAGTTTTATTGAAATAAATTATTTGAGATTTGGTCTTCAAACATTTTACTCAGACCTTCTTTATGAGAACTTTTTTATTTAGAAATTATGTTCAATATTTATTCATTAGAGTTGGTGTTTATAATTTCCTTATCAGACATTTTCTTTGGGATTTTGTTTAGAATATTTATTTGATATTTTATCCTTAGGTTTTTTATCTGTGACTTATTTTTGGGTTTGCTTTTATTTTATGGTTTTTTTTAGAACTATCTTCATCAGATTTTCTATATCAAACATTTTACTTAAATTTCCACATCAAGGATTTTATTCAAACATTTTATTTGAATGATTATTATAAAGGACTTGGTTTTTATTCAAAGATCTTATCCAAAATTGATATATCAAAACTTTTATTTGGGACTTTTCATCAGATAAATTATCTAAAATAGTCATTTTTAGCTTTATGCACTTTGGGGGTTTAATTTTGAGGTTGTGTTCAAATCTTTTTATTAGACATTGTTTTCAAACATTATTCTGAAGGATTTGGTCTTTAGGTATTTCATTCAATATTTGTGGTTGGATCCTATGGTTCACAATAATTGTTGGATCGATCCCAACATAAAACCTAAATCTTGAATCCCAACTACTGAGATCCTTGTAGACTTATCCAACAAAACAAAACTACTTCCAAACACTTGCTAAATAATATAACCTATGAACTAGACTAACAAGGTTTAAATTGTGTAGGTAAAGTAAAATATATGAGCATTAGACATTAAAAGTACATGAATTAGAATTAAATGTAAAAGGATATACATGATGTGAAACTATCAGCATATTCATTACTCACAAGTGAATTTGAACTCAATTTCTACTCTATGAACAAAGCCTTAGCTACCTTTGAATCCATTACAAATAATCAACTAGTGGAAAGAAGTTTTCATAGTACACATAAATACAATTTTGAGTACAACATACAATTACAATGGCTTCATTATCTAAGAGTTTTAGAGAAGCACATCTACCATCCCCATTCTCCATTAAGGATTCCATATAGTTTATAGACATAGTGTTTGATGAAATAATATTTGACAATAGGTAGGCTAATTACTTTCAATTATGGGATTACATCGATGTTGTAGACACATTTTCACATGAAGGAAATTTATCACCCACACAACACCAATTAGTTACATACTTTCTCTTTCTTAAGAGATAAATATTGCACTTCATGATGGTCAAGACTAAGGTTATGCCCTATAATTACCTACTATGGAACCTTTTATTTGTTTTAAATATTACATAGGAAACCTTCCTATACCATATGGATCACTAGATGGTTGTGGCCTATATCAATGGTGATTATTTTGAAAGGTACCTATCTCTGTTGATTCTAGATATAATATTTGATTAACATAGGATGGTAACATGAAATAAACAAAATTTAATCAACAAATTTCTTAGCTCATGGATTCTTCTTGGAGAGACTATGGTCTTAAAATTAAATTCCCTACACTCATTATCAAATATAGAATGGGGGTTCGTATTGGGATGGTCTTATTGAATAGAATGTATATCATACCAAGTATCCATTTTCTCAACCTAAATTGGGTGCCATTACTAGATATGATAATGAATAGTGATGTAACTTTTTCCCTAGGAGATATCATCAGATTCAAGATAAGGGAACAAATTCTACATACAATAAAGTATCCCAATTCATTAGGCCACTTTTACATGATGTCATATCTTCTCAACATAATAATGCGCATAGTGTGTAGGGACCTAGGATGGCTTTGGAGCCCAGCCACCAATTGTATAAAGAATCACATTTATGATTATTTTCAATTCATGTATATACTAATCACATGACATAAATTACTAAGGATGTGTATCCTCAAATATGGTATGCAATTCACAAGGCCCCACTACCTAGAATTAGAAAGAGTATAACAAATACAATAGCTCTTTAGGTGATTACTGGTTGTATTTAGACTATATGGTGATCATGGTTATCGGTCATAAATTCCAGCCTTATATTTCCCCAAGTATGTACTAGATAATCTTGTATAAAAATAAATTACATATCAAATTTGGTGGAGTGTGGAGGAGGATTTGATAAAATAGAAGAAAAACACATTCTATAGATCTCATATGATCATAGGTAGAATATGTTATACAATTAAGAAGAACATAAAGGATTTGGGAAATAAAAAGAAGAATTATTAGTTTCTTACTATGCCACACATATATTTTGATCCTCATGGTCATATACAAAATCATATATAGGGCTTTGGTATTCCATACCAATATGTTCCCTATGACCACAATTTTTTATTTTTAAATACAAAGGATGATTCCCAAGTTTTATAAAGGATAACTTATAGTCCTTAAAGATTATCATTTGAGGATAATTTATCAAGATCCTTCAATTTTAGTACAATAAATTCATACTAGGCTTCTACCCCTAGAGGATGGGATACTTCTGACTTCTAGGGCACTACACCCTAACAACAAATAGAAATACAAAAATGGCTTTCCTAAGGAACTACCCTACTATTGAGGGCTATTGATAAAGAGCCTAGGTTGACTGAAACTAATCCTAGAGGAACCCAATGGGATATAAGTGACTTGGATTAAACTAATATAAAATACCAAGGGTACTTAACTGCATTGCCTTTATAAACAGTTATAGCTATACCATAATTGTTGGAGTTTATAGTGAAAGGGGTAGCTATAAAGGTAGCTACTACCTCAATTCAACAAAAATCTTCCTTAGAGACAAAGGATACTATTTTTTATAAGAGGAATCCAAGGGTTTCTTCCCTCATAAAAAATTGATAGTTGATCAACCATAGGGCATACCTTTGGTTCCCTAATAACAATTAGAGATAGATAAAGAAATAGATAAATATGAAGAATTGAAAAGAGAAAAGGCATTAAGCCTTATAGTTGATAAAGGGAAGACACCAAGAAAAGATGAAAAATTAGGTAAGAAGGCTCAACCTTTAGACCCTTCTTCCCAAGTTTCCTCATTTATTCCCATTTTTGGTTCAGTTCCTATTAGTGTTGTTTTGAATACCCCCTTATTCACTCCTAAGGTAGAAGATGTTTATTCTACCACTATTGTTTCATTTCCCCCCATGGTTCTAGTCATGTCTATTGTTTCCACTAATACTGATATTTCCTTTAGGATTGTTACATTTTAAACCATAAAAAAATAAAAGGACCACTAAGAAAATTGAAACATCATTGGCCAGTTCCCAACTCCATCCCTCTTCTACATAGATTAATTTTCAAATACCTTCCACCAATTCATCCCAAGAGACTACTATCATGTCCTCAAGGAAGTCCAAAAAGGGTATACCATTATATATAATCCATCCACTCCCCTAATATAGAAAAGTGGATTAGTCTAAAATAATATGGCCATCCCTTTCTAATCCAGTTGTCAAAGGAGCTATAGAGCAATCAGTAAAAGATATTGAGATAGAGGCCACAAATAAGGATAAGTAATTAGTAAACCCTACCCAGCTAGTGATTCCACCATAGGTAGTGGGTTTTAGATTTAATTCTTCCCAAAATCCGAATTTCAAAATTATAAAACTGCCATCAATAACCTCCTTGTTTGATAAGCCTTAAAGGAGTATATAGATAGTTAAGAAGAATAAATTAGAGGATGAACTTGGTAGGTATATCATTCTTAAGGAAAGGTAGGAGGTCTATGCACTATCCAAGAAGAAGAATAGACATCTAGGGTAGTCCCCATACATAGAATATTTTAGGTCCATGGTAGAAACCCAAAAAGATGTTATGATAGCATTGCATGAGGGGACTGAGATGGAAAGGAAAGAGATAAAGAAAGAACTAACACAAATCAAGGACCAACAAAAAATAGTTCATATTCTAGTAGGAATTGAAACTAAAGTTTAGGAAGCTACATCAAAATGTTATAATGCTCTAAGGCCATTGAGGTAATGAGGGTAGAATTGGCCCCGCATATATCTTAGACACATCAATTATTTAATTCTTTAAATCAAGATGAGAATAATCTAAAATTATTAATTTTGTAAATTAATAATAAGGTATACAACCATCTAAAACAAATCACCATTGGAGACAATAAATTCCCTTAAATTGGTGGTCATTAGAATGTAAGAAGCTAGAGAGTGGGTTAAACTAGCTAGGGTAGTCATGTCCAAATATCAAGATCATGAAACTCTCATCTTGATAATCATATATGAATTAAAATTGTCAAAAACAAGGGATGTTATAGGAAATCTTATAAGCATAATAAATTTTCAATAACTCATTCAAGAAGCATCCATAAATTTTAAGAAGAGTCTATAGTGGTTATCTCTAGAGGATATTGGAGTTGAGTTGAGTTTTGTGAGAAAGAAGGTCACTAAAGTTGAAATTTTCAAGATCAAATTCCAAAATACAAAGGTTGAGCATGTAAAATTCTTAGAGCAAGTTAATAGGGTGCATAAACCCTTGTTACTTAACCTAGATATCATAAAGCAAAATCAAGATATGGGTCATAAATTTTATCTTAAGATAGAGGTGAATAAGAAGAAGACTGAGGTTGTAACATCTAGTTTAGTACCAACATAAATAATGATGACTCCCATAAAAGTTAACCCATCTATGTATAACTTCACTCGACCTTAGTTAAAGGGGCTAGTTTTGTGCATGTCAATTCAATATAATGGTATCAATTTTTATACTCTTAGTTTTCTCATATTAGAATTTAATGTAAAATTTTTTTGAACTATTTTTTAAGCATGAACATGTTACTTCACAAAAGAAAGGCTAACTTTAATTGTTGATAAATTAAGTTATTTGTATGTATACATTACATACAATTTTGAAAATATAGTTAGTATTGAGGTTTAACTATGCCATTTAAAAATAAAATTTTCATGTACTTAGAGGATGAGGAAACCCCTCCCCAAGTGTATCTAAACATACATAACCTACATTTTCAAAGGGTCAAAAAATCCAATATAGAAGAAGAATCAATTTTGATTATCACTTATTATTGGAAATATGATTGTCTTTGATGTCAAAAGGGACATTTTGAACATGTCATTGATGTTGAGGATTGAGTATTATGATTTGAAGATATGCAAGGGTTCTTATTAAAGGCTAAGGATGATTATAATGCTTGTGTGCATGAGTCGAACTCATCTAGTTCTTCATATTGATCATCTAGACATTTTTGGGTCTATGATAGAAAATATGAGAAGGAATTTCACTTACATAACCATTGCCATGTGTGAACAAGTATAGGGGAGCTAGTCACATGGTTGTGATCACATTAGTCCCTCCTTTTTATGCACTAGATTTGAAGACATTGGATGAAGTGTAGTTGAAGATATGGGGATTCAAAGTTGGCTACTCAGAAAATCACTAAGTTTCTATACTTATCCAAATTTGCAAAAGGGCTAGGCAGAGCCAAGTAAGCATATTGATGAGGTCAACATTTGTGCATATAGAGTTTTAAGGATAAAATGATCATATGGGTTTATTCATTTTTGTGACTATTTCTACATGTTAAATCTCAAGTCACATGACATAGTGCAAAAAAAGATATGATTGATCGAAGTAAGGCTCTTAGGTATTTTAATAGTGTTTTTGAACACTTAGTCAAATTTATAGATTACAAGAAAAAGATTAACATGCATTATTATGATGTCATATCTTGTATATATGAATACTTTAGGAGCAAATGGATATATGGATAGACTCCCCTATGTAAAAGGATCTTATGCACTAAATTTTAGGTCATCCAACCAGGCACAACAAGAGTTATGCAGATGCAAAGTTAGCCTTCCAAGTATATTGAAATGATCCCAATACTTAGTCAAAATATACACAAGGTCCAAAAAAAATTCAAGATTTTAAAAAGATCATTTATGGACATTTTAAAGGGAAATAGATAGTATATATGTTATGGGTTTTTCATGAGCATATTGAATATACGGTTTGTAGGTTCAAATGAGAAGGAATGAGCTCAAAATTGAATTATCTTTGCTCTCAGAAAAAATAGGATTTCTCAATTAAACCCTAAGGGTTTAAGTCATGGTTTCAATAGGTATGTTCTATTTTGATGTTGACTGGATATAGCCAAGACCTAGAAAACTTAAGTTATAACTTAAGCCTTTGTTGTCATGGTAAAATCAGACCCTTCAATGTAGTAATTATGAAATCAATTAGTGATCAAAGTAATTAATATTTACTAAGTCTAAGACTTTATATTTATCCTATATTGATCAATGGATATCATTTAATTATAAACTAATGATCTAATGAAGTGAATCAAAGTCAAATTATCACAAATACCTTTGAGTAAACACACTAGTGATAAGTATCACATTCATGGAGCTTGCCAGATAAAGACCTAATGAGCTTAAGCTTGTTAGACTTAATGATCAAGCTTGTCAAAAGATTTTATGATGAGTGGGTGATCATATAAAGGATATCCAATGGAGTAAGTGGACCTAATAGAATAAAGTGCTTGAGGTTTATCAACATAGTGGTGAGTCAAAGATTAATAATGTTTGAGAAGATCAATGAAGTGTAATAAATATAAAGGCTCAAGAATCAATGAGATGGAATGAAGAGAATAATGTTTAACATCTAGATAAAAGTAAATATTGAGCTATTATGAAGATATAATGACACGTAGAATTGTAGATTAGGAAGATTGATGGATGCATTTTAAAGTTGACAAAACTAAAGTTTAGAAGCGTATAAAGATTAAATGAATAACATGAGCCTGTCAGAGATCAATCAAATGGACACATTTTAAAGTTGATCCATTTCAATATAGATCATTAGATTATGGTGTGAAACACAAGATCAATGAGTGATATTTTAAGATATGCTTAGTCTAACAGTCAGAAGCAATAACATACAAAAAATCCCTAAATCATGATGTAGATAATGAGAATGATGGATTTAACTGATCAAATCTATGTAAATGTGGATGTACATCAAAACTAGTGTACAATAAATTATATATATAGTATTAAGACCATGAATCATGGTGGTGATATATGAATTCAATATGCAAGAAACTTACAGTTCAAGTCATAATGAACTAAGTCTAGAATAGGGTGTGATGTGTTTGTAAAAAAGTGTGAACACAATGAAGATAAGATACCCTAAATCAACTGCTTATATATGTGATATCTAGGTCATATGAAAATAAGGTTAAAGCTATTAAATTATGTCAAATATAAAATATAGAGGCATAAAGGAGTAGAGTGAGAGAGAGATGAAGTATGTCAAATAGAGACATATATGGACATGGAGATAGAAGGATAGAGAAGAAGAAAGGATTAAAGAGATTATGTATAGAGCATGAACAATTTTAGATCAGACTTATAATAGTGAATATAAGGATTGGATTCATTTATGAATCTATGTTGTAATCTAGAGTTGTATCTCTATAGAATAATATGATTAGTCTATGTGATTGGATAAGATAAGTGGGTGTATATATCAGGGAGTGGGTGCTTCCTTAGAGTTGGTGATCTTAAATTAGGGGATTAGTGTCTTCTTAGGGTTGGTTACCTTTAATGTGTAGCCAATGAGTTTTTGACTATGAGGATGGATGAGAATGGTAGATTCTAGCAACTATTCTCACCATGGTTTTTTCCTTTGGGTTTTTCACATATAAATATGGTGTCATTTGTTTTTATGTGTGTGTGATATCTACATATTTTATTTTATCTACAAATATCTTTTAATCTACTTTAAAATTAAATCAAGGACTAGTTTTAGTTTGTATATTTATTCACCCAACTCTCAGTATCTAGTTGTGTTCCAATAATTGGTATCAGAGCATGGGTTCCTTGAAAGAAGCTTAATCATCTTAGGTATAAATAGTGAACACAAATGACTAGTCAATAAGGATATTCATCAAACAAGGCACCTCTCTTTGATGGATCTAACTATGCATTTTGGATCATAATAATGTAAGCATATTTATCCTCATTAGGGTTTGATGTATGGATGTCTATGGTAAATGGATATATATCCCATACTATAACTTCTACTAATCATGTTGTCAAGAAAACATATTAGAGAAATGCTAAGGAAAAGAATGCTATTTTATGTGGATTGTTAGACTGAGAGTTTGTCAAACTGATGCATTTCCAAAATACATAAGATATCTAGAACAAACTAAAGATTATTTATGAAGGAGATGACAAGGTAAATTAGGCAAAGCTACAAAATTATAAATTCAAGTTTGAAAACCTTAAAGTGAATGAGGAAGAGAATATTATAGACTACCTCCTTAGGGTAGATGAAATAGTCAATGAAATTAGAGGCTTTGGAAAAGAAATGAAAGAATTAATCATTGTCAAAAAGGTATTAAGATCTTTACCATCAAGATATGATTCTAAAATATCTACAATAGAGGAATCAAGATATATAGATAAACTCTTTATTGATGAGTTACATGGAACCTTCATTACCTATGAGATGAGAATGGGAGAAGCAAACACCTTCAAGAGAGAAGTTGCATTCAAAACATCTAAACCATGAAAGGCAAAAGAACCTACATCTTGATCTAAGGAGACTGATGAAAAAGAATCCAACTTTGTTAGAAGATTAAAAACAAGATTTGGAAAACACATAGGTAAGTTACCCTTCAAATTCTTTAACTATGGTAAAGTTTGACATTTTTATTCTAAATTCCCTCATAATAAAAATGATAACTCTGAGTAATTAGAATGTAGAAAAAAGGTGAAAACCTACTATCCCAAGAAGAAGAAATTCTTCAAAAATAAGAAAGGTTTATACACAAAAGAGGATAGTGATTCAATGAATGACAGTGATAGTTCTAATGATCATGAATATACTTTTGTGGCTAAGGAAAAAGAAGTCCTATTCATGACAATAATATTAACTTCTATTGATCAAGAAAAATTTGAAGATTGAGATGAAGAACAAGAATGAGAAGTAGATCTAGAGTGTGAACTCATATGTGTTTTAGAGGAAATTGACAATTCTAAGAAAAAAGAGCTCAAAACAAAAGAAGCTTAGACAAAAAAAAATTGAAAAGATGTCCAAGAATATTGAGAAATATGATCAGATAGTCATTATCCTAAAGACACAAGTTAAAGAGGCTAAAATAATAGAATGTGTAGTCAAACTTGAACTATAATCTAAATCTAATGACTGCATGAAGTTAGAAGCAAATATAATGGATTTGAGAAAAGAGAATGAGAAAGCCAAATTTCAAATAAAAAAAAATTTGAAGTTGATAGGAGAATCATGCATTCTTGATGAATTGATCAACTCTCAAAATCCTTCAAAAGAGAGATCAGGTCTTGGTTATGAAAATGAAAAAATTTCCACAACTATTACATCTAATAGCCTATATGACAACTTTAAATTATAAAGAGCAAAGAAAGAGAAAGATATTAAGGACACAAAGATAGACACAAGTATTTCTGAGGTGAATAAATCTGAAGTTGAAAAGAAAATTGAATAGAAGAAGAAGATAAGAGTAGCTAATGCAGATAGATACACAAATGTGAGATACTTGAAAAAGCTAGAATTTAGAAGAGTTTCTCATGATACAACAAGAAATGCTATGACCAGGTATTCCTCATCTTTCTATGGTTATTTTTATAACTATAATCATTTTGGTCATAAGGATAGTAATTTTAGACTTGTGATTACAAGGAAAACCAATTTTTTAAGCAAAAATTCATTTGCACCCTTGTTAGAAAAAAATGTAATATGTTATAATTGCAATAATTTTGGTCACATAACTAAACAATGTAGAACTATATTTGTAATATCAAAATTACACAATATAAATAAAGTCATGCCTCTTAGTGTCAACAAAGGTTCAAATTTTTTTTAAAAGAAGCCAAATAAGAAACCCAAAGCCATGTAGAGAATGAAAGATCAATCTATGATTGCTCAAACTGAACTCCATGCCAAGGAGCAAAATTTGTGGGTTATTGATCATGGTTACTCAAAGCATATAACTGGTGATAAGATAAATTTCATCAAATTAGTAAAATGTAAGGAAGGATCTATCATCTTGGGAGATAACACAACATTAAATATCAAAGGTAAAGGAACCTTGAACATAGATGGTAAATTCACTACACATGATGTCCTTTATCTTGAAGGATCGAATCATAATCTACTAAGTTTCATCCAAATGTGTGACAATGGATATAAGGTCACATTTTATGCATAAATATGCAAGTTAAATATATCTATAAGAATAATTATATAATGAAAAGGATTGAAAGCAATAGCTATAATCTTGTTGAAGTGAATGGTAATAACTGCCTAATGGGAAAGATTGATGAGAGTTGGTTATGGCATAGAAGAATGGGTCATGTCAACATTGATAACCTAGTCAAAGTAAGCATAAATAAGTATTTTAGACACATGCCCAAGATAAAAAAACTTGTAGACACTACTTGAAAGGAATGTCAACGAGGAAAGCAAACAAGATTTAGATTTCAAACAAGGAAATATGAAACTATAAAGCCTCTAGAATTAGTTCATACTAATCTTTATGGTCTTACTAAGATAAGAATATCTTAATGAGAGAGATACTTAATGTTATTTCTATATGATTACTCAATAATGGAAGGGGTCACCTTTTTGAAGGAAAAGTCACAAGCATTTGAGAGATTCAAGATCTTTAGAGCCATGGTGGAGAATGAGATTGGATGAAAGATTAAATGCTTAAGATCTGATAAAGGTGGAGACTTCACCTCAAATGAGTTCATAGAGTATTATGATAAGCATGGGATCAAAATGCATTACTCTATATCAAGGACTCTAAAGCAAAATGGAGTGGTTGAGAGAAAGAATAGGATAGTCAAGTAGATGGCCAAAACAATGCTAAAACAAGACAAGTTACTTGATGGATATTGGAGAGAAGAAGTCAAAATAATAGTATACATCCTAGATAGAGTTTATCTAAGGGTAAATAGTGATAAAACTCCCCATGAGCTATGGTATGGAAATACTACGTTTGTTAAATAATTTTGAGTGTTTGGAAGCAAATGCTACATTAGGAAAAAATAAGAAAAATTAGAAAGATTTGAATCAAGATTTGATGAAGGAATATTTCATGGTTATTCCACTCAAAGCAAATCTTATGTATGTTACAATAAAAGGCTATACAAGATTATAGAGAGAATCAATGTGAAGGTTGAAGAAAGATTGAAACATGTTAAACCTGATAATAAAATTAGTATTGAAGAATCAAATATTGAAGAAGAAGTAAATAATGAAGAGGTTGAGGAAATGAATGAAAAGGTACCACCAAGATTTTTTCAAAAGGATCATCCTAAAGAGTAGATAATTGGCAATAAGAATGATAAAATTTAGATAGGGAGAAGGGTTACCATTAACAAGGAGAAAGTAAGTTTTGATCTTATGTCTAAAATGGAGCCTCAGAGCTATGTTGAAGCTAGTAAGGATGATAATTGGATAAAAGCCATGGAATAAGAATTAATCCAAATTGAAAATAATAAAAAATTGGCAACTAGTTCCAAGACCTTTAAACAAGAATGTGATAGGTACAAAATGGATCTATAGAAACAAGCTCAATGAGTATGTAGCTATTGTTCAAAATAAAGAAATATTGGTGTGCAAAGGATATGCACAAGTGTAAAGCATATATTTTGAGGAAACACTTTCTCTAGTTTTTAGATTGGAATCTATAAGAATGTTTCTATCATTCTCTATTTACAAGAAGTTCAAAGTATATCAAATGGACATTAAGTCAACTTATATAATGGGAACCTAGAAGAGAATTTTACATAGAACCTCCTGAAAGTTTTTAGTTTTCAAAATAAGAATATTATATATGTAAACCAAAAAAAGGTCTGTATGGTCTAAAACAAGCACCTAGGGCATGGTATTCAATATTGGACTAGTACCTACAATAATAAGGTTTAAATAAAGGGTTTAGACAATAATCTATAGTTTAAATAATAAGATAAGCATATGTTGATTGTTGTTTTTTATGTAGATGACATCATCTTTGGTGGTATAAATAACAAAATATACAAAGAGTTTTATGTACAAATGTAAATTAAGTTTGAGATGTCTATGCTAAGAGAACTATATTTCTTTCTTGGTCTACAAATAATAAAATATGATGAAAATATATTCATATCTCAAACCATGTATGTGAAGGAAATGCCCAAATATTTTGGAATGGAATATATTAAACCAATTATTACTCCCATGATAACTAGATACAAGTTGAGCAAAGAGGTTGATTCCTTTAATGCATACCAGATAATATACAGATCAATGATAGGTAGCTTGTTATACCTAACTACATCAAGACCAGATATCATGGAAGAGGTGTGTATGATTAAAATATTTCAAGATACTCCTAAAGAATCATATGTAAATGTAGTGAAAAGGAATTTTAGATACATCAAGAGCACAATTGACTATGGCCTATGGTATCCTACAAGTGAATATTTCACTTTGATATTATATACAAATGTTGATTGGGCAAAAATTATGGATGATAGAAGAGGCACTAGTGGTGGTGAGTTTTTCCTTGGAAATAAACTTGTTTCATGTCTAAGCAAAAAGCAAGAGTTAGTTATTCTTTCCATAACAGAAGAAAAATATGTAGTAGTAGTGGCATGTTACACTCAAATCTTGTGGATGAATCAAACACTCAAAGACATCAAAGTAGAGTAAAAGTCACCTGTCTCTATTATTTGTGATAATTCAAGTGATAGTAATATATCAAAGAATCTAGTGATTCATTTTAGAACCAAGAATATATCAATCAAGTATCACTTCTTAAAAGAGAGGGTTATAGATCAAGAGGTCACAATGGAATATGTGCTAACTAACAACTAAATTAAAGACATATTCACCAAAACTCTTCCCAAGAAAAAATTTGAGTATCTGAGATAGAATTTTGGAGTGGTAACTTATACATCACACCAATAGATCTTAGTGATAGGGCATGAGTCCAAGGGGAGTCTCATAGAAGCTTTGTTAATACCTAAAATAAGAAAGGAAAGGTAAATTAGGTATGCATACTTTTAAAAATTTCTAATGAGCTCATGATTATATATTTTTGTACAAACTCCTTTATCTAATAAAGAGGGAGAAACATTTAGACAAATAAATAGAAATATTCCCTTTGCCATCGATGTTAAAGGGGGAGAAAAAGTGCAAATGCTCTCTATGGGAGAAGAAGAGTAAAATGCTCTCTGCAAAAGTTTAGAGCAATAGTGCAAATGTCAAAGAAGTAGAGAAAGTGCTTAGGTTGAGTATTATTAGGAAAATGAGCCATTTCCTAAGGGGGAGCAAGTTTGTTATGAATATCTTTAGTTCATACTCATCATAAGCCAATGAAAGTAACGCTAGATAAAGAGAAAAATATTAAAAGATTAGAGGATTTAGTTTTCCATCAATGATAAAGGGGGATATTATTGGAAATATGATTATCATTTATTTCAAAAGGGACATTATGAGCATGTCATTAACGTTTAGGACTAAGTATTATGATTTGAAGATATGCAAGGGATCTTATTAAAGGTCAATGATAATTAAAATGCTTGTGTGCATGAGTAGAATTCATTTGGTTCTTTATATTGATCATCTAGACATTTTTGGGTCTATGATAGAAAAAATGAGAAGGCATTTTTATAACATCACCATTAACACATGTGAACAAGTATGTGAGAGTTTTTTACATGGTTGTGATCACATTAGCACCTAGTTATTATGCATCAAATTTAAAGATATGTGATGAAGCATAGTTGAAGGTATGGGGATGCAAAGTTGGCTACTCAGACAAAAATCACTAAGTTTCTATACTTAGCTAGATTTACAAAAAGGTTTAGCAAAACCATGTAAGCATATTGATTAGGTTATCATTCACAACATATGGAGGTCTAAAGACAAAATTATCATATGGGTTTGTTCATTTTAGTGTCTAGTTTCTATGTGCTAAATCTTAGGTCAAGTGACATAGCACCAAAAAAAATATTCTTGAGAAAATTAGGGATCCTAGGCATTTTGATAGTGTTTTCCAACACAGCCAAATTTGTAGATTACAAGAAATAGATGAACATGCATTTTTATGATGTCATATCTTACACATATGAAGACTTCAGGAGAAAATGGATATATGGATGGAATGCCCTATGTAAGAGGATATTATTCACTAGATTATATGTCATCTAAATAAGCATGACAAGAGTTATGTAGGTGCAAAGTTAGCTTTCTAGGCATATTAAAATGGTCCCCATAGTAAAAATCTGCACAAGATCTTATAAAGTTGTCATGCTTTTACAAAGATCATTTATGGACATTTTCAAAGTAAATAGATAGTATATCTATTATGGGTTTTTCATGATCATCTTGAATATATGGTCTATAGGTTCAAATGAGAAGAAATGAGTTCAAAATTGAATTATCTTTGCTCTCAAAAAAATAGGGTTTCTCAGTTAAACCCTATGGGTTTAAGTCATGGCATAAATATACATGTTCTATTTTGATGTTGATTGGATATAACTGGGACATGGTAACTTAAGTTATAACTTAAGCCTTTGTTATCATGGTAAAACTAGCCCCTTTAACCTAGAAATTATTTGCTGAAGCAATGATCAAAAGACTTAATATTTCCTAAGTCTAAGACTTTATATTTGTCCCATATTAATCAATGAATAGAATTTTATCATACAGTGAAGATCCAATGAAGTGAATCAAAGTCAAATTTTCAAAAGGACCTCTGAGTAAATGCACTAGTAACAAGTGTCACATTCATGGTTCATGTCAGACAGAGACCCAATTATCTTAAGATTGTTAGAGTCAATGATCAATATTGTTATAAGATATGATGGTGAGTGGGTGATTATGTAAAAGATATCCAATAGAGTGAGTGGACCCAATGGAATAAAGTGCTTGAGTTTTATCGACATAGTGGTGAGTTAAATATTAAGCATGTCTAAGAAGATTGACAAAACATAAGCATTCTAAAGGCTTAGGAAGCAATAAGATGGAATGAAGAGCTCAATGTTTAAGATCTAGATAGAAGTAAATATCAAGATAGTATGAAGATCTAATGGCACATGAAATATTGAATCATGAAAATCGATGGATGCATTTTAATGTTAACAAAGCTAATGTTTGGAAGGATACAAAGATCAAATAGATAGCATGATCCTATTAGAGATCAATAAAATGGATGTCTTTTAATGTTGAGCCATTTGAATATAGATCATCATATCATGACACCAAATTCAAGATTAACAAATGATATTTAAATATATGTTCAATCTAACAGTCAAAATCAAAAACATGCAAGAACATGTAGGAAAGCCCTAAATCATGATATAGATAATGGATTGATCAATTTAACCCATTAAATATATGTAAATGTGCATGTACATCAATATTAGAGTCCAATAAATTATATAGCTAGTAATTAAACCAAGAATAATGATGGTGATGCATGAATTTGAGATGTGAGAAACTTACAATTCAGGTCATAATGAATTGAGTCCAGAATAAAGAGTGATGTGTTTATAAACAAGTGTGAACACACTAAAGTTATGGAACCTTAGATCAATTGTTTATATATATGATATCTAAGGCATAGGTAAATGAGAATAAATCTATTTAATTATTCCAAATAAAAAATATAGAGATATAGAGGAACATAATGAGAGATATATGAAGTGTGTCAAATAGAGACATATCTAGACATAGAGATAAAGGGGTAGAGAAGAAGAAAGGAACAAAGATATTTTGTGTAAAGTAACAATAGTTATAGATTAGACATGTAATAGTGAAAAAAATGATTGGATTCAATTATGAATCTATGTTATAATATGGAGTTGTAGCTCCATAAAATAATTTGATTTGTTGGTACCATTAGATAAGCTAAGTGGGTGCTCAGATTAGGGAGTGGGTAATTCCTTAGAGTTGGTGCTCTTAAATCAGGAGATAGGTGTCTCCTTAGGGTTTGTGCCATTTAATGTGTAACCAGTGAGGTTTTAACTATGAGGATGGATGAGAATAGTATATTATAGTAGTTATTCTCACTATGATTTTTTCCTTTAGGTTTTCCATGTATAAATATGGTGTCATGTATATTTGTGTGTGTGATCTTTACATATTTGGTTTGATCTAAAAATATCAATTAATATGATTTAAAATTAATTAAAGGACTAGTTTTAGTTTATATATTTATTTATCCCCTCTCAATATATAGTTGTGTTACAACAATTATGTGTTTGTGTATTTTCAGTCTAAGCTCTATGTAATTAAGTTTATCATTTTTTGCTTGTATGTGTAGACATGTAAATTTGGCCACCAATGGCTTTGAATCAAACTATTAGAGCAATTATTACCAATATTTAAACATTTAACCTAATAATTTTTATTTGTCTTGAATTTGGCTTTATAACTTTTCATTAAATCAATTTTTCCTATTAAATCAACTAAACAAGGTAAACATACACAATGAATTAATAAAAATCAAAAAATTAACCAAATGCATAAAACTAATTAATTAACTTGAACACTCTAATAAAAATCAATTATAAATTTAAATCAATTTCAAATCCTAATTGAGTTCACCCATGAGCTAATAATCAATTAAATCAATTACTAAAAATAAAATTCAAGAGCATCTTAGAACATTCTAGAACACACTCATTACCTTTATGAGTTGTCACTTTTGGAAAATATCTAGAAGAATATACTAAGAATATGCCAAACTCAACCAAAGTTAATAAACTCAACCATGGTTAGATTTAACCCATTCAAAGGGATTTCAAATCTTATAAAATCAATCCTAGAGCTCTTCATTTAGGGAGATCAATCAAAGTAGAGTTATAGTGTAGGAATAAATTCATGAAGCTAAAAGCCTAATGTTATAATGTTAAACTTGAGCAAAGACGTATCAATCAAGCCAATCAATCAGAAATGATGCATAGAGGATATGATTTTATCCCTATATCATTGATAAATACTTCTTATGCATAATCCTAATAATCCAAATGAAGAAATCAATTGGAGCTCTCAAGGAAGGTAAAGATTGTTGTTCTTTTCATTTTAGTTGGGTTTTCAATTATGGTTTATTCATTAAGATCCTTTTAAGATATATGATTAGATATTTTATTATGTTAGTGTGTCTATTTCATGATTTTATGGACTAAAACTTGATCTAACCTCCTCTTTTTTTCAAATTCTTTGATTACAAATGGCACACCCAATGGGACACAATTGCACACCCCACATCTTTGAACAAAAATAGATGTTAAAATAGATATAATTTTTAATTTGTTTACTATTTGTTTTTGAATATTTTATATTAATTCTCTCAAATTTTCATTAAAATATTATGTGTATTTTAAAATTTATGACTCTTTTAGTGACAATCACTTTTTAGTTATTAATTTTATGGTAAAAATGGTTAGTACAGAGATAATAATTTTTTTGTTATTTACTATTTTGACTTGAATTTTTTTATATATGTGAGTGCTAGACCTATAAATATGTTATTAAAGAGATAATAATTTTTTTGGTATTTACTATTTTGACTTGAATTTTTTTATATATGTGAGTCCTAGGCCTATAAATAAAATCCAAAAATTTTGTGACAAATGTATGGGTATTTTAAAAGTTATGTCTAAATTACTGATTGCATATTTTTATGATTTTTGTGTTTGGTTTTCTTTTTTTTTACCTTCTAAATTGTTGTTTGCATTTTTCATAGGTTTATTTTATTTTTTGGGGATTTATTGAGTTTTTTATTTATATTTTTACTAACCTTTACCTAACTTAACATGTTTGTTTTTTCGATTTTTTGTCTTTGGGTTGATAGATTTAACCCTTCACAGTTGCTTGTCTCATTTGATAAATAAGCTTCAAGGCTAAACAAAGTTCTAACCTTTTCTTTGCAGGACCTATTTGAATAAAACCATTTCAATCTAAATTATTTTTTTCACATGTCAATTTTATGTCTAAAACAAACTATGGATTCTTCATTTTGGTTTTTACAAAAACTTTTTGGGTGTTTTATTGGTTAAGTCTTTATGGTTTATTTCAAAGTTCACAACTTAAAGCCAAGGGGATAAAATAAAACCACCACACATTTAATTTAGTTCTATAAAATTGAATACACTTTAAATTTTTTTCAATTTGTTTTTATTATTTGTTTAGTATAATTTTTTTTGAGTAAATAGGGAGTTGTGTGTGTATGCTCTCCCATCTATCCCCTTTAGGGAAGTGTTGGGATTAAAATCATCAACTTATTTTTGGGTGGTTTGAAATTATTTACATTTACGCTTCTTAAATCCAAGGGGCTAATATTGAATCAAATAAAAAACTTTCAAATTTGGTGCAGTGAAATTAATCTCACTTCAATTATTTACAAACTTGATTGTTGATTGTGTGTTTTAGTGAAAAGAGATGTGCATGTATGCTCTCCCATTCATCCCATTTAGGGAAATTTTTGGATCAAAAGTGATATTTCATCACACTTTGAGCCTATTCTAAGGCATAAAAATAATATCATTTACATCCCTCTCTAAAAAATCATAATATTATTGGGTGATCTTGAGGTGACCATAAAGTCTTTTTATTATGTCATTTATTTCATTGTATTTTAGCTTGTGAGGGGGACTTCATTACCTCCCACAAGTTCTATATAAAAACAATGACCTGGGGTTTCATCTCCCAACATTGACTTCATCACCCCCACTAGGATCAAAGGTTTGATTAGATAAACTACCTTTTAGTGTTGGGGTTAAGCACCAGAATGTATTTGCACATTGGACATCACACTATATTGAGGAAGTGATAGATGTAATGGTTGTAAAAAGGGAAAGACCTATTTGCAACAAGACAAGTATCACAAATGACCAATTAAAGTGTGATTCTTTTACATCATTTGGCATGAAAGCCATTATGCTATGATCCATCTAGAATGTTCAAAAAATAATTAGTTTATTCAACCCCACATTGTCATACCCTTAATAGGATTTATATGATTATACTTAGTGTATTTTGGTCATTTTTAATTTGTGTATTAAACTAAAACCTGTATTGTTAAAACCATGTCATTTGATGAGTCATGAGTCCACATCACTCCATTTTTGGAGGAGGAATTATGCTATCTATATGACACTTTGATTTAACTTATCAAACATTCCCTTTTTGTGTCAAAACATTAGGAGTGGAATTTTATTGAAGAGGGAACTATTATGCTTCCCAAACCATTTAAAAATATTATTCCTTTAAAGTCTTGAAGCATAAACCATTTATCACATCATCTTTTAGCAGTGATAACATCATTAGGCTACCCATTTTATTTCAAAAGACTTGTCTTGTTTCATCTTATGCCTCCATTATCATTTTTTTTCAACCAATCACTTGAGCCTTGTTGAATATTAGATTAGCATGGTCACATTGTTCAAATAGTTATAGGTCTTTGTCATCAAATTCATATTTTATCCTTAGTTGAGTCCTTGATTCACTATTACAAGTTCAAATTCAAATATTGGTTGATTTTGGTTTAGACATCAATTTGTGGGGTTGATACCTAGATCTTCCTCTTTTGAATTATGTAACTTGGTTTAACTTATCACTCAAATTTGAGAAATTATATTATTTTATGCTTTTATTTTGTTCAAATCATATTATCTTCAAACATCTTTTGTTTAACATCTTATACCAATCAGATCATGTTTTATGCCTAGAGTCATGTACCTTGTCCATGTTAAACTCTTCAAAGTTTGTTAGATTAACAAATCATCCTTTTTAAGTTGAGGTTTTGCCACTAGTTTTCCATTAGTCCTCATATATCGTATTTGAGCCTAGATCTTGACTATACATTTGGACAAAAGACCTAGAACCTTTTACCTTTAGTAGCTTAGACCAACTTGGAACATGTTTCAACATTAGAGTTTGGTAGTTTAATTATTAGGTTATTTTGTGTGACCTTTACATGTATCAGAGACTTATCATTTGTCATTTAATATTATACTATTTTTATCAAGTCTTTAAATAGAATTTTTGGAGATTTAGATCCACCTTTAACCAATCTAGATCACATTTTAACCCTTTGTCTTTCCAACAGGCATTGATTTTATATAACTCTAATCCATTCTCTTATTTTGAAATATTTATCATTTAATTTAAACATGGCTCACTATACATGTAGTGGAACTATGTACAATTTAGGATATGGAAATCCTTTCACACAAGAGGACTTTGTGGAAAATCCTACTGAAGATAATGTCATTTGGGAAATAGATTCTTATCCACCCCAAAACATTAAACTAGGGGGACAAATTCAATATCCTTTGGCTAACTATTTTGTTAGTACACCTTTATATATAGAGCAAGATCAAGAGATAATGTCCCAATACTTATCTAGCATACCATCAGTTGTAGAAAGTACTCAACAAAAACCTTATCACATCATAACACCATCAACATATGATCCCAATATAACCATAGAGATAGGGCATGAAAACTTACAAAATCTAAAAAGAGATCCTTCTAACATGTTTTACAATCAGACTCATGAACAATTCTCTTCTAGTAATCCTAATGTCATTATACCAATACCTTATAAAGACCCCCATGTGCTTATCACATAAAGAGGTCCCACATATGACCACATCAATCAAATTAATCAAGAATAATAGAAATATCTCAATTTAACACATAACTTCACTAATATAGGATCATCAAATGTACCTCTTATTAATCTATATCCTTGAATAAATTTTTTTTGGAGTTGATAGGTCAAGACAATTATGGTTTAGACCCATTTATACAAAAAAAATTAGTATAAACCGTGTTCAATACATAATTTATAAAGGAAATATCTTTGGTTTCTATGTAGGATATTGACCAAAACATAGGGGATAATGGGTAAGCAACATCTAATTTAAACTAAAGTGGTGTTGGCACATAAAGAATTAATTAACAATAAAACATGCCTTCAAATAGCACCGTTAGTGGTTTTCAAAATTTGGGAGTAGGAGTTTCTATGTCCCAACCTCAACCAACTACTGATAATCCTCAACTAGTTGTTTTTTCAAGCACACAACCAATAGGATTAAGTAGCCAACTAGCAAGCAGTACCACACCACAAAAAAATGTGTCAAATCCTAATATTCCCCAAAATGTGATGAGTATTATTCCAAATTATTAGGAACAATCAAGTATCCTAATACAAAATAGGTCAAACACATTACCACCTTAATAAAGGGCAACAAATATTCTAGCTTGTCAGGTAGTAGTGAACATATCTCTTCCTTCACAAGCTAATATATTAATCCAAAATTAAATGATATCTAATCAACAATGTGTTCATATTAGTTAGTGATGGGTATCAAATCTATAATATTCATCCACTTCTCAATAGTTATTTGTGAAACAAAAATGTTTTAATATTCCTCAAGTACCTTTTAGGTAGCAATTACCTTTTGTGTATAACGTACCACAAGTTTAGAGATAGGGTCTTAGCTCACAATTTCCTAGTCAACAACAAGGTTTGAATAGTTGATATTAAGTTCCTATTAAACCAAAATAAGCATAGTACAATTATATACCTCCATCATAGACTCAATATCCATAAAACCAATCATACATATCTAACCCCAACTAGAATGTCATACCACCATAGATACAATTTCAATAATTACACCCTAATCTATGCATGTGCATTTCTGGACCATTCCCTAACCAATATAACTTACCCCAATAAATCTCTACATCATATCATAGTCCAAGTCATCCACTTGTGAATGCCCAACCATCAACCTAGGCCAATATTCCAACAATTTTCCTTGAGAAAGAATTACAACAAATGATGGATGCAACTACCACCATCCAAGCTAGGAAATAGGTTAAAATTTCAAATTGGATGATGTGTGTTCATATCCTTTTAACATGGAGTACTTACATATTCCATTTCCTCTAGGATATGAGCCATCCAAGTTTGACAAGTATAATGGGAAAGGTGACACCAAAGCACATCTGATAGAGTTTTTTGTTGCATGTCAACCAGTGGCATATAGTGACATTTATTTATTATTATTATTACTTCTAAGGAGTTTAACTTGACAAGATTTTTAATTTTTTTGAAACTACCAAATAACTTAGTTTTTGACTTTGATTATCTATCAGACAAGTTTGTGAAACTCTTCTCATATAATCTTAAGCATGATATTTCATTGGTCGACTTAACGCAAGCAAAGCAAAAACTAGGTGAAATCTTTTCAAGTTATCTACAGTGATGGAGAGCCCTTACAAACCACTTTACCCATAGTCTACTATATAATAAATTAGGAGCTACATTTACCAAAAATCTACATAGTGAAATATCCTACTATCTAGAGTTTTAGTATGCACACAAATTCAAAGAGATAATCGACAAAGGTTTAGTGATAGAAATAGACTTTATCAACAAAGGGATCATAAAACTAAACTCAACCAATCAGAACAATGGTCAAAACCAAAATTAGACCAATAATCAAAACCAAAATCTAAACTAAGTACAAGCATCACAATCAGTATAGGCCATTAATAATGATTGGCCAAAATAATTTAATCTTAATAACAATGTTGTCAAGAATGGAGTAATAGAGTCACAACATGTCTAAATGGTGAAAACACCATTTTATCAACCAGCACCACCTTTCCACCTTAATCCTAGCCAACAACCTCTTCAATAGTTGTAACATGCATAACAAGCACAACCTAGGCCAACGTAACAAATGTAATAATCATAATAGTTTTTGACTTTACAAAACTCACCTCCTCTAAGGAGAAACCCACCTACTCATCATATTTTTACCAACCTTGGAGAACACATTGAAGCATTATTTTGAAAGCTCATAGTAGCTAACCTAATCAGATACCTTATTTCAAAAGAGTAATATTGTGAGGGTATAGACATGCTAGACTAGTACAATCTATAATAATTCTATGAGTTTCATAGGGTTAAAGGCCATAATTTGTAATGTTGTGTGAAAATAGAACATGTCATTCAAAATATAATAGAGAATGGTGAGATAACATTAGATAATGGATCTTCCACATCTAATCATAACCTTGGCATCTATTGAAGCCATTTCCTCAACATAACCATCAATCAGTGCAACAATAACATCAACAACAAATGCTAAATTAGTAGAATCAATAACAAAACTAATACATTCAAAATAATGGATGGAACCAAGGGTAGAATAGTGGCCAAAACTAGAAAACCTACCATGCCATTTCATATGACTATAACTCAATTGTAGGTCATATCTTGAGAGGTAGTGTTAACACCATTTCCATCAATCCTAGGCCAAATTTCAACTAGACCAGACCATTACTAGCCATACCAAACCAATTCAATCATTTTGATAACCCTTCTTTGACTTGGAACCACACACAAGCAAATTAGCAAGTAGGGATTCCCACATTAGGACCTTATAATGATAACTCATCATTCAACCATGACCACACTCAAGTGCATCATTGATTGAGACTTATCTTATCTGGACCCCCTATACCATTATCGATTAAAAACAATAGTCATGTATCTAATCATGATTATGTAATCACAACTCAGTGGTCTAAAATTAATATACTAGACCCACAACTACCTACCACTTCCCCCATCATCCAACACACCATTTGGCCTCAAAATAAACCATTTAACATTGTTCAAGAAAATACATTTGATATAGTAGAATAATTACAAAATATGCCAGCACAAATATCCATTTTATATTTTTTCTACATGTCAATAATCCATAAGAAAATATTCAATAAATACCTTATCCAATCCACTATTTTGAATGACATATCCCCTAACCAATTTCAAGCTTTGGTTGGACACCTAGCTCCAAACCAACAAGTCACATTCAACTAAAGTGATATGTCACCTCTTGGTCCATCGCATAACAATCCATTATACATTGAAGTATATATAATTTGGTACAAAGTGAAATGTGTCTTTATAGATAATGGATCAACTTTGAACATAGTTTCTCTCAAGATCATCAAGATTCTTGGGTACATAATGGTGGATTTCCAAGTAGATACTATCACCATCAAAGCATATGATAATCAAGAGAATGAATCACAAGGTACTATTAGCTTGTCAGTTATCATTTCACCCCTAATTCATTATACCCTTTTACATGTGATGGATCTTGATTTGTCATACAATATGCTTCTGGGTATACCTTGGTTATATTAGATTCATGCAGTCTCATCGACATTGCACCAATGTATCAAGTTATCTCATTTAGGGATGAAGGTTAACATTATAAGATATTTTCATCTATATGATCATTGTAAACATATATAGGCTATGTTCTAATTTTATTACTACCATTTTGGCATGAATCCATCTAATTAGTAGAAAAAGGGGAAGGCAATACTCTTTGAATTACCAAAAGATAATTGCATTAACCCTAATACCTTTGATTCTCTCAGTCACATACCACCTCTTAAAGTATCCAATCATTTTACCATCTTAGATAATGGCCTAGGAGATTACTTCACTCATGATACATTTCATATTACAAATCTTCCTCAAAACCCAAAAGCCTTTGGAAGAACTAAAGCTATATGCCACAGATGCACTAGCAAAGAAAGGGGAAAGGCCATGTTCATAATTTAGGACCAGTCATTTTCATAATAGCTTCTAGCCTAGAGCAAGACCCTCTCAAAGGAGATGATTCATGGTTTTATAATGACAATTTGTCCAATTATTACAAGAAACCCAAGTATCCCATTCCCAATCGCATCATGGAAAATCAATATTATGAAGGAAGGGACCTCGGGTTAAATCTATAGGGAATGTTAGAACCTATTTCTATGACTAGGTATGAAGGACCCTATGGACTTAGATTTAAACCACTTTAGGGTGACCCCATATAACTTATTCATGTTCCATCACCATCAACTAGTGATGAGGATGCTAACAGTGAAGTAGAGTATGATCATAGCTTATTCAATGACTTAGCCCAAACCAACTTGTTTGATAATCACACCATTTGTGCCCTTTAAATAATAATTAATAACAATCCCATACCATTATATATCACCAAATAATAGACAAGGATGAATAAGAGACACACATACCAATTGATGAGTTTCAAAATGATGAAGATTATATGATTTTCTAGGCCTTAGGGACAATGTTCCATTGGGAGATCATAAATCAATATTCTCAATCAAACTGTATCCTGAAGCCTATTTTAGAGAATGGATGAACACCCTTAGCTAAAATAAAATAAATATAAAATTTATTTCTCAAAGTGAAAACCTATTTGAGGTGATTTTTGACTAGGGAAATAGTAAAGATAAAGGCTAGTCTAGTGGTGAAAACCTATTTCAGGTGCTACTAGACAAGGGTGTTTAGCTTTAAGAGGTTTACAACATCAATGCAACATCACAATCTCCTTGAAACTGACATTAGCAATGATCCCAATCATATCCCAAATAGAGTAATTAATTAATAGAATAATTTCAACCTTTTTTAGTTTGGATGAGCATCTCCCTACTAGTAGGTTATCCTAATTCATCTTTATCCTCTATATGAACTTATCAATTATCAACCATCAATCATGTTTTTTATAATTGGGGTATACAGAATCAACACTGTACACCATCCCACATGCATTATTAATGATTATATCACCTACTAGCACAAATCGTTATGTTATAACAAATTTTACATTCTTTTTTGTCTATATTAACTGGGCCAGCTCCATCTTCTCAATGATTATAGAGCCTATTGGGGCAATTCATTGTGTTATCATACCACATTGTCACTATCAGGGTACAATGCTTATAACTACCATTGGGTAAACCATTTTAGACCATCATACTTGCATTTCTTAATGATTTTTCCCAACTTTGGGTGAATCATTGTGTTGTAACTCCATCATCTTCATTTTTTTAGTCCTCTCATTTCACTTCTTTCTCTCGAAGGACCATTTGATGACCCACTTGCCAACCACTCCCTCAATGGGGAAACTATAGTTCAATCATTAACATTGTAGTCATAAACATAAATAACCATTTTTATTCTTTGAAAATACATTACTATGCTTATATCTTACAACATCTTCCCAAATAGGGGCAAAATATAGACATGTAAATTTGGCCACTAATGGCTTTGTATTAGACTATTATACCAATTCTTACGAATCATCAAACATTTAACTTAAGAATTTATATTAGTCTCAAATTTAGCTTTATAACCTTAAATTAAATCAATTTGTCCTATTGAATCAATTAAACAAGGCAAATACACACATTGAATTAATCAAAATCAAATAAATGACCAAATGCCTAAAAATAATTAATTAACTTTCACACCCTAATCAAAATCAATTAGCAAGTTAAATCAATTTCAAATCCTAATTGATTTCATCCATGAGCTAATAAATCAAATACTAAAAAGTAAATCGAAGAGCATCTTAGAACATTCTAGAACACACTCATTACCTTTGTAAGTTGTCACTTTCGAAAAATATCTAAAAGAATATATTAGGAATATGCCAAACTCAGCCAAAGTTAATAAACTCAACCATGGTCATATTTAACCCATTCCAAGGGATTTGAAAACATATAAAAAGCAATCCTAGAGATCTTGATTTAGGGATCTCAATGAAAGTAGAGTTATAATACAAAAATAGATTCATGAAGCTAAAAACCAAGTGTTATAATGCTAAAATTAAGCCAATCCATATCAATCAAGCCAAGCATTCAAAAATTATACATGGAGGAGATGATGTTAACCCTATGTCATTGATAAAGACATAATATGGATAATCCAAGAAATCCAAACAAAGAAATCATTTAGATCTCTCAAGAAAAGTAAAGATTGTTTTTCTTTGTATTTTAGTTGGGATTTCAATTATTATTTGTTCATTAAGCTCCCCCTAAGATCTAGGTTTCGAAATTTTAATATCTTAGTGTGTTTATTTCATGGTTGTATGGACTAACACTTGATCTAACCTCCTCTCTTTATCAAATTCCTTGATCACAGTATGATTCAATATTTCTTAGTGTTTAATAGCTACGAGGAATTATCTTTAGTTATGATTAATATGCTAGTTTCAGATGTGAAAAATCTATTAAGTAATTGACAATTATGTTGATCATTTTTGAGTAAGTTAATTGTTTCATATTTATATGTATGTAGAGGTACTTTAAATGATATAGTATTCTATGTATGTGCATAAACTATCCCAGATAACTCCTTGGTCTAAGTCATAATCTCTAGAGTAAGGGTATGTAACAACTACTCTAAAAGGAAAAACCTTTGACTAAGACCCCTGAGTTTCCTATGTCAAACTATTTGAGACTTCTTGACCATATATGTTTATGTGTATGTAGCAGTTGCTAGCAACATACATTGGTTTTGAAAGTAGTTATACACTTTGAATCCAGCATGAGAGGTAATCTTACATACATAGATTCCCTCTTTCCTGCTCTACCCTTCCCTTTATTTTTGAGTTTATTATTGAGATCTAACCACTCTATATTAGTAATCATCTAGCCACCAACTCACCTAGTTTTTGAATTTCTTTTAGTAACCATCCATTCATTACATAATATTGGTTAATAACCTACATGCCCTGCCTTCTATTCCATCACATTATTGTTAAATCTGCATACCTACAACTCATGCCTTAGAGTGGAGTTTACCTCCATTAAGATCCTAAAATTTTAGAGGCTACCTCCTTACCAATTGGTGTGCATAAAAATTGTATCAATAATATAATTATAAAGAGTTTAATGAATTTTTGGTGTTATTGAAGTACGAGTTGGTTTAATTTATGCTTGACTTGATTAAGAGCTATTTTAGTGTAAAGTTATTATTATTGTGCATTTGGGTTTATATCTAATTTAGTTATTTTATAAATAACCTACATCCATAAAGGAATATGTAGAATGTGTAGTTTTCATACTCCTATTTTTCATTACCCTAGTTTGAGAAACTTAGAATTTATATAATATCATGTTATTGAGTCCTTTTGGAGACTAAGTAAATCCACTATAATGAGACTATCTTGATTATATTTTTATGTTATTATATGGTTTTAAATACTATAAACATTTGATATTGATTATGAGTGTATACATATCCATGTTGGGATTGATTACTTGGTGTATAGATGTAGTTATCACTATTATTATGGGTTTAATAATTCTAAGTTGATTATTGTCCCTAATATATGGATTTTAGTAAATTTACATACTAATTATTTATGATGGAATATTTTAAATTATTTGAATGATTTAATGATTATATTACATATCATATTGAGTTATTATAATGTTAGAAACTAGTAAAATCTTGTATAAGGTATATTGTAGTTGATTAGACTATTTATGGATGTAATCATGTATATACTTATAATTTAATGTATTTTATGAGTCATCCCTCACATTAAGGGATAATTATTAATGATATATAGGAGGCCTCTTTGATTATTATCAATTAACACAAAATATGACTCTTTTAACAAAGAGTATTATGTTGTGGACTAGACTCAGCTTTGATTGAAGACTAAAACTATAATGAAAAAAATTGGCCAAAGTAATTTTATATATGTATACACTTTTTAACCCCTATAGCTTATAGTTTACATGCATGTTTAATGTAATATCAAGTAGAGGATGAATTCCATGGTTTGTATGATTTTTAAATGTGAGTGATTATATAACTCATTATTCTAGATTAGTTCTTGATGTCTGCATCATTGTTATCTTCAACTTCATGAAGGGAAGGGTCACTCCTTGAGGGGAGGTGTGCAGGGGAATGATGTTATTCATATTTATAGCTAAATTATATATTAATACATAGATATAATCACAAGTATTATTTTATTGGTGATCCATACTTGTAAGATCTATTTTATTATTACCTTTGTGTAATTTTATAGTATTGTATAAACTGGAATTAGGTAGCAATGGATGTAACTAATATGATCAGTTATTGTATAGAGTAGAAAATATCATTATATTAATTTATTATGGGTATTATTTTGTATATTTTGTTAATTTTTGTACTCGAGATTGAATTATTACTCTGAGATATACTTTTAGTCCCCATATTTATGTGTTAAGGCATACTTCTAATGTAATTACATGTTAAATATTATTTGATACTTAGTAATGAAAATTTTGTATGTGATGTCACTATTATATTATATGTTTTAGATGGTAACTAATAATTTTTATGTTATATTTTTAATGTACATACAATATATTTATTTTATTAGTATAAATCTAAATCATTTTAAACATAATACACATACCAAATATGATTTACATTTTGATTATTAATGTTTAAAAAAATTATTAGGATTTTTAGTAACCATAGTGGGTTTATAATATAAAATTAGCTCTCAATTAATATGAAATTTAAGATAACTATCGACCAATTTGTATTATATTCACTACTTATTAAACTATTATGTTGTATGTACGATCATCAATAATAACATATATTGAATAAATTTTTTTAAAAAAACATATGATTTCTTATTCCTTTGTGAATACCTAGAGAAATAAATTAGAGATAAAAATATGCAACATAAAACTATAAAAATAATTATTGTTCCATAGTTTTACACCATTCCTTATTAGAAAACATGGCTAAAATTAGCGAATTACAAGATAACTTGCATGACAAGTTATGTCTAAAAAAGTCATAAAGTTAAATATAAATTAATAAATTTAATTAAACACTAATTAAATTAAAAAAATAATTCTAAAATTATAATCTAATATAATATAAATTATACTAAATAAAATGTTGATGCAAACAAGGTTGACTGACATTCAAGACAAGGTCAACATACAAGAAGATTTTCTCAACAAGTAGTTAAATAATGAAAATTAATCAACTATAGGGTATAAAATTCACTATAAAATATTAAATTATGTAAATACACTTTAATTTTATTAAAATAAAACTAAAAAGTGTGCCCCACCTCTTGGGAACTTATTTGAGTACATAGATAGTGAACTAGACTTAACTAACAATCTCAGTTTTTTTTAACAAATTCTTAGAAAGTGTCCAATATTGATTAAAAAAAATAATTTATGACATTAATTAATTAAATAACCTTCATAAACATATAAAACATAAAATAAAATAAATATAACACTAATAATCAAGTTCTCACATTGACATCATATTCAACATTTTCCCCTTTGATGCAAAGAGGAGATATGCCTATCATCTCCTTAAGTCTTAAATGAATATGATTGTGCGATACCTTGGTTAAAATATAATAAAAACTAATTTTAAATTCTCACATACTCAATTATAAAGTGTTTACCATTAACCAATTATTTTTAAAAATGATTTTTGAGTTCAATATGCTTGGTTCTAGTATGAAAAACTAGATTCTTAGACAATTATATTACCCCATTATTATCAAAAAATATTTGTGTTGGATCAAATTGATCCTCTATAAAATAAAATAATAGTATCCTCAGCCATAATACTTATGCAAAATATGATGTAAGGTATGTATATTCAAATTTAATAGAGGATAATGTAATTATAGCTTTTTTATTTTGAAACCATGAAACTAACCCACTTTTGAGTGTGAAGTAATTATGAAATAGGATTGAAAAATAAGTTATTCCATTCATTAGTGGATAAATTAAATAACAAACATATTAATACCATAACCTCAATTGGGCAATGTCAATGAATTGAAAAAACTAACAATAAGTATAACAATACGATTATACCTTCCCCATGTGACTTCTCTTCAAGGATAGTACACAAGAATGAGTGTGCCTAAATATCAAGCTCAATATATTTAAAAATTGGTTCAAAACATGCCTCAAACATATCCTAATGCACCATTTTATATTACATTTGTGAATGAAAATAAAACAAATGGTTGAAATTTTGAAAGAATTTTTGCATTATATCTTTGCACTAGAAAGCTTGTTAAATGTCCATGGTGGCTCTTGAATTTATAGCCTAAGAAAATAAATTATGGAATTTGTATCTATTTATGCCTATAAGTGTATCACATGTGTTCTCAGTGTTTAAATAACACTTCTCATTTTATAATTCTAAGAATTCATAAGTAGCAAGTTTTGGTAATCTAGTTACCTGTGGTGAAATAGAGGTAGAGAAAATTAAAATATTACACAAATTTATATTTATTGGTGGTTGGGAGCCACCATGGTCCTTAATATTTGTGAATTTTGAAGCATCTATATTTATATTAGTGAGTTATGATCAAAGCTATACACTAAAGCTAATCTAGATGAAATTTATAATAAGATCTAAACTAAAGTGATTTGATCAAAAGAGAATCAAAAGGAAGGGTGGGAAAAACATAAAGTATGTGATTTCATATATTTTCCTTAAACATACTGACAAGGTTTTTATTTCAACTAAATATTCATTTAACCAACATATAGTGTGAATTAGAAGATGCTCAAATCCCACCATGTAATAGGCAAATAAATAAGGAAAACATGAAAGACTTTGATTTAAAAGTTTACTATTGCATCCAAATAGCATTTTCACATTATAATTCAAAGCAAATAAAATGAAACAAAATATAATAACATTCAAATAATCTAGCTTCAACACAAATTAGTAACCTTGTATCAAAGATGCACATTTAGAATTCATAAAAATCATTCAAATTCAAGATTTAGAATAAGAAATTGAGAGAGAAACCATGTAGCAATTGATACAAATGAACTTGGACAAAATTTTAAGTATTCCTTGATTATATTAATTTCTTATAATTATACAAGTTTTAGCTCAAAACTCCCTCTCCTTTACAAAATGGTAATACTTCCTTTTATAGAAGACTTAGGTAGTATACTAGTCAGTCATAAGATTACATATATACAAAAATAAGGATAGTTATCTTTCTTCCTAGTTATAAAATATTTTTTTTTCCAAAATGGATTTAACTGTAGCCAAATATGCTAAAAAACTAAAATATGCCTTTACAAAATAATATTCCATGTTCAACTATTACATTGTTTTACATAAAATGGCATATCAATTAACCGACGGGCCTCAAGTTAAAGGGTTCCCTTATTTATCTTAGAGAATATCCATATCTCTTTTATGTTTCTCACTGACAAGATCCAAATCAATAGTTAGCTTTAAGATACAAACATCCTCTTGGTCAACCAAATCATTGAAGTCCCTATCATTCCTTACCATGGCCTCCTTGATGATTTTAGCTTCTACAATATTTTCCTCATCAGTGAAGATCATGCCCATGATTTGATTATTATCACTTCTATATTGGCATTGAATTTTAATCCTCACTTCCTACATCACCAAAGTGGCTATGTGCTTTTACTCATCATCATCAATGATTCCTAAGGCATTGGACTTTCTCGAGTTAGCTAGCATGGTACTAAGGAGCTGCTTGATTATAGCCATTAGTTCTTCATCATTTTTCAAGAATCTATCCAAGCTCTTTTACCAAGCACTTAAGATTTATATATTATCAATAACTATTCCCAATATTGAATTCAAGTGGGCCAGGCTAATGGTTTTGAAGCTAGGAATGCTACCCTTAACTAGTATATTGATAAGAACCTTTATTTTATCCTTTACAGCCTGCCACTAGGCCACCAATCCTTTAGATATTCCACTCAATTGGGTCAATTCATCATTCTTCATCTTCATTGACTTTAAGGATTCAAACATGTCAAAGAAATATGCCTCAAATGTCTTTATTATTACCTCAAGGACTGATAAGACATCCATTATCTCTAGGTTCATTTTTTTCTCCAAGTTGTGTATCTTCTACTTCATACCCCTGATATCTACTTTAATCTAAGCTGAATGAGCCTTAGCTAGTCCTTGTATGTCTTCTTCATGGATAGGATGCTCACCAATATTTTGACCTCCAATGGGGGTTAGACCAACAAAGGGATCAACTCTTTGAAAGGTGAATTCCTCATCTCTAACCATGGCCTTCTTAGTTGTCGCCGTCTTCGATCCTACTATTTCTAGATTGAATTATACACTTGTTGATGACTCTATTATTTTAAAATGCTTCGTATTCTCCACC
The DNA here is from genome assembly GCA_037957365.1 of Torreya grandis. Classification (NCBI taxonomy): domain Eukaryota; kingdom Viridiplantae; phylum Streptophyta; class Pinopsida; order Cupressales; family Taxaceae; genus Torreya; species Torreya grandis. The sequence continues at coordinate 544,894 of JARHVA010002971.1, forward strand.
TATGTGTTACTCAAGGCTCTTGGAGTGTCCATTTGAGTGTCACTTGATCCTACTATGGTAACTATTCTTATCTTTTCCTCTTCCTTCATCAAATCTAATATCCATGACTTTATTTCATCATGCACATTAATATAAATTATTTGGTTCAAGGCCCAAGAATGGGATAGAGTGGGAATTTTATACATCTTCCCATAAATGAACCATTTAGGGACAATGGACCCATGAATGGGGTATTCATAATTGAATAATTTGACCTCACTCATGGGGTGGGTGAAGGTCAACTTGGGATTATTTTTCCCAACTAGGACCAATGCTAATTTAACTTTCATTTTTTATGGGGCTGCTATTGGACCCAAGTCCAAAGAAACTTCCTTCCCTCTGTGTTCCTTTACTTCCTCATCTTTGGCTTAGGGTTCTTCAGTTTGCTCATATTCCTCTTATAACCCATAGGATTTGATGAGTACCTTAAGTGCATCATCTACTATTTCATCAGGTTCCAAAGAAACCATATATAATAACTCTATATGGGACTTTGGCCTTTTAGGTGGGGCTAAAGATGATCCTTCCCTAGGTCTCTCTTCTAGGTTTTCCTTTCCATCTCTTTGTGCAACTTGTGCTTGAGATTATTGGATTCTAATTTATGGCTATTTCAGAGGGGGATTTGAGGATGACCCAAGTAATAAGTGAAACCATAGGCGCCCCATTTTCCATATTTCTCCTAATGGATTTTCATCTACCCTAGCCAACTTGGGCTCCAAATTAATGTTATGCCTCTTCAATCTGGCTAATACTTTTGGGAAACTAGAGGCCTTAATGTATAATGGGTTATGGACACTGGGATGGTGCTCATAGGCATTAGTTATTATCTTGGACTTCAAATGCTTAGTGACCCTCTCATTAGGTTCCCATTTCCTCAATTCATCTTTCTATAGGGTGAATGAGTCCCTGTGTCTGGCAATAACATTCACATGTTCCAAATTTTATAATAAAATTTTGTAAATTGTCAAAAGAAAGGGATGGAGGAGGCCCTTCCCCTTATCTTTGTAAAATCCATCTGTCATAAAGAATCTAGTATGCAATTTCTTGTTCTATTAGCTTGGTAAGCACATAAATGGGTAACCTAAAGGGCTATGTCAAAGTCCTTTCAATCCTTATTAACATAAAATCTAGCTAAAACCAAATATCTCCCATCAAATCCACATATTTATTAACTAGAGGGCCAACCTTAGCCATGGGGATCCCTGTGATGGCCTCCACTAGAGATAAATAAATATAATCACAAATGAACTACATGTTGTGTCTGTATTTGAATATGTGAAGTTTATAATAATGATGGGAGATATTAGCTCTCCCATTAGGTGACCAATTCTTAATGTTTGGGATCTTGGTGGTGGATAATAAGGCATCGAGTAGATATGACATCATGTAAAAGTGTTTGTTTGTTTTCTTCTTGATGGATGTGAATTGTAACTTCAAATTGATGTTGATCATCTCACTCAATGGGGGAGTGACTCCATTCTCAACCATGAAGTAAACATAAGGAACCTAGACTTTGTCATTATGTGTAGTGTAGGGGGCTCCATATAACATATATAACAGGGTCATAATTATCCTAATACCCTCCCTAAATTTGATAATCAGGTTCTTGGATTACTTGGGTTCTAGTGAGTAGCCATAATCCTAGGATTATGTTTAAGTTATGCTCTCTTGTCCACTTTTTAATGGTGGGAAGGTCTATCTAGGGCTTACATAATTTATAGTATCTTTCAAAATCAAGAGGGGAAATGTATGTTATTTTCCTAAATATATGCTCATGGACAATCTAATCTTTCTTAATTTTATAGTCAATAAAAAGAGGAGTAAAGACATTGATGTAGTGTAATACCTCAAGCTTGGCAATAGAATAATGGAAGATAGTCATATAGATTATGACTAGGTCATTGTATCTCTACAAGATGGTTATATTATTTTGATTTTCCCTCATAAGATATTACACCTCCTCAATGCTCCAAAAGATTTCAAATCAATTCCTATTCCCATTGTTCAAAGCTAAAGTATCTAGGTCCATGTCCTTAAAGATTCTTCCCTCATTGTTTGAGGTTAATTATATCTATGTTTCATCTCTTTGTTGTTGTCTATGAGCTACCATGATTGTGGAAGTTGTAACTACTTACCAGTGGATTACAAGTGGCTTCTGGGTTAATTCATTTTTGCTCAAGTTGCAATTAAACTCTTCTTGATTTGAATGTGATAAATCTGAGTTTGAATTAGGGTTTTTATGGATGTTGGGGCTTTTATGAAGCTTTAAAGGTGATGGAAATTTGGACATAGGCTCATTCATGTCCTATATTTGATTGAGACCTATGACTTTATACCTTTACCTTTTTTATCATAAAAAATCTTTAATTTTTTTGTTTTGTGCTTATGTAGCACCCATGTGGCATCCAAATGACAAATTTCACAACATTTTTCATAAATGACTTAAGGGACAAGCCATTGTCTTTTAAAAATCCAAATTTTCCTTCACACCATTAGATCCCTATTTATAGATCAACATAGACCATTAATCATGATCATGGAGCTTGAGAATCATTGGATGCTTTGTGTTAGGATCTATAGTTTTGCCACTTAGTACCTTTACAGGCCTTCTAGGCTTTGCATTTTGTGCAGTGAATGCATGCTTTCCATGTGTCAATATAGGTCTTTGAGGTTTCATTGAATAGTCTTCAATAGTTACACTCTATTGAATCACTTCTCATGAGCAAGTATGGACCATTGATCACAATCTAAATAAATTCACATGATTGGTCTGATGGATCAAATGCCTTAGATTCATCAATTCTTTTCTCTTTGTTTGATCAATATCTATGATGAAATAAAATTCATTCATCCTATAAATGGTTATAACTCTAATTATTGTTATAATAAAAGAAGGGAATTAGGCTTAAATAACTTATGGTAAGGTTTATGTTATGTTAATAAACACAACATATACTTTAGGCTAAAATATTTATGTTAAGTTCTTAGATTACAATTAAAGGGGCCTAAATAATAAGTGGTCCAAATGTTAGGATTTAACCTCGGGTTCTATTGTATCAGTAAACATGATAAAACCTTAGGTTAAAAGAATTTTAAGTAAATTTTTATGTTATAGGTACCTTAATATAAGTCTCTATCCTAAGTTTTATTTCATTTAAACATATGGAATTGGACCCTTAGGAAATATACTTAGATTAAGGCTATGTCTTCATATATCTAGGCCATAATTTCATTTTTATTATTTGAAGTTTATAGATCTTAAGTGTTTAAACATATTTTGAGGGGTCCCATTAATTTTCAATGTAATCCATTAGCTTTTAGAAACATTTTGGAGTATATCCTTATGTCTAAGAAAAATAATTGACTAGCTTAAATTCAACAGTCTCATAGATGTCAATAATAGCCTCATAAATGTCAAATGACAGTTGTGAGAACATGAAATTTAAGTTAGTGGATCATTAGGTTTGATGGGCTTAATGTTGAAAATATTATATATGTCAATGATGGCCTTGAAAATTTCAAATTATGGTTACAAGAATGTCACTTTTTATCTCATGAAGTCCTTTGGTATATAGATCTTCAATTTGATATACTCCATCAGATCATCCTTTATGATAAAGCTAGTACCATTGATTAAGATCTGAGGAGATGCATGCCATTGGTTCCTGCAATAATGAAGGAGATTAAGTTAAGTAGGGACCATGTCATAAAAATTACACTAAGATAAAATCCTATGTTTATAAGCATAATAAAATAGGTCCATTCAAATGTTATGGTCATATCCTAAAGTTTTAGCCTAATGTTTATTTAATTTAAATAAATGAAATGAACCTTAGGATAAAAAATTAGGTTAAGTCCAAATTTTAATGTGTGAGGATCATTTTTTATCAATCTCAAATATGGGAGTGCCACATGGTGGCTCTAAGGAGGCTCCCTAGCTCTTGAATTTTCAACACCACTTTTGCTTTGTCAGATCATTTCCATATGATTAATTATGGGCCATAAATTAAGATTTGGATACTCACATTTGATTGACTCATTTATACCATAAAAGCTATAGTATAAGTCTTATCCTAAGGTTTCATTATATTAATAAATACAATGAGGCTATAGGGTAAAACTTAGGTTAAGTTTATTTCAATAAAAGGGGTCCTTTAAACCTTAATGATGATCTTGCACTATTTCATCCTCAATCCTACTAAAGTATGGATCATTTATCATGATCTTAGTGATCTTACATGATTGGTTCAATGGATCAAATCTTGAAGTTCATCAAGCTTCCTACACTCTATCAAATCATTCCTCATAATGAAGAGAGGACCATTGGATTTGTAAAGAAATGAGGTTTTTACATTAGGATGTGAGTTAATATAGGAACTTATGCAAAAGTATTATGGCTAAGGTCTCATTTACATTGATAAATATGAACAGGGCCTTAGGGTTAAGACTTTAGGTTGAGGATATGACAAAGGGGATCATGATAAAGTAAAGGACCCTATAAGCATAAGCATTAGACCATGTTAAACAAACTCAAGAATGGAAAGAAGAGATAAAAAGGGACTAAGCATTATTTTTAAGCTAAGGTCTAGTTATATTAAAAAACATGACCAAGCCTTGGCATAAAAATTAGGCTTAAGTCCAAATTTGATCCAAAATATTCTTGCCAAATCTATTCCCACTAAAATTTGAATTTAACCTAAAGGTCTAAGCTATGGTTTTCAAAATTATGGTTTTAACACATGAATCCATCTACATGATTTTATAGACCAAATGCCAATGAAATCTTGAATAGAGCTAGTCTATGAGAATCCCAACATAATCCATTGAACGGACTTCATGAAACCTACAACTTAAGACATGAAAGTCAACTTTTAGAAACATTAGGCAAGGTTAAATTAAAACCATGAACAAATGGGATAATTTCATCAACCATGGATGATCTTCATATTCTAATAAAGTGTAGATTATCAAGTTTTCAGTATGAAGGTTCAAAATAATCACAAGAGTCCCTATTTTTCAAAAATGGGGTATGATGACCTCAATAGGATCAAGAATGAGATAAGTGGTCACAAATGAGTTAAATTTTGGAGGGACAACAAATTAATATTTTGGAAAGAGGGAGAATTAATAAGGCATGGACCTTAATTTAAATATTTATCTCCATAAATACTTGTTGCATGGCAACCTTGATGATGTCATGGGTGATGTCATTTCCTATATATTTGAATTTTTATTTTCCAAAATTAGATATTCATTAAATTTTCATAGACTTTTTACTTAATAATTTGATTGGATTTACTTATTATTGGGGACAACATACCACTAAATTTGAAAATTAGGGCCCTTGAGATGTTTTGGAACCTAGTCATTAAAAACCTTGTTATGCTCCTTGATTTCTATAGAATTTGAGGATCATCCACTCCGATAGGGTAACATATATTGTTTGTAATTAAGTTTTAGTATGCCTATATTGCTGATGCTTTACCTTGTTTGTGATAAATGTAAGTTATATGAGAAAACACTGGTATTTACCATGTAATAAATTAACCACTTGGTCCTAATCAAGATTTTACTAGCCTTTAGTCTATGAAAATAAGATCTTGGACCCCCTTCAGCAAAACCTTAAACCTAAAACCCTTTGGTTTTAATTCAAAATTTAGTGGGATTTTTTGACATTCTTTAGATCCAAGTCTAATTTTATATTAAGTCTTTGTCATATTTATTAACATGACCAACCTTAATACAAAATCATACATAGGTCCTTGCATATTTTATGTTTAATGTCCTACTTATTCTAACCACACCTAGAAATGGTTTTGAAAGGTCCACTTTTGTTTCCTAACCAAGCCCTTTTTAATTAATGTTTGACCTAAGTTTTAATCTTAAGGCCTCTTCATGTTTATTAATGCAAATGTGACCTTATAGTTAAATCTTTAGCCTAAGTCTTTATTAATCTCGAGTCCTAAATTAACATTCTTACTTGATTTCATATCTTAAAATCCTCATTTCATCACAGGATTTAATCTAATAGTTGGAGATGAACCTAATATCTTAAAAAACCCTAAAAAGAGGCCATGTGTCAATTTAATATTTGATAAAAGGGATTTCATGATATTAAATTTGATGATCTCGCTCATGTAATTTGATGACTACAAGGAAATCTATGATGTTTGTGAGACTATCAAATTAAACCTCTCTTAACCTTTTGCCTAAATAAAAGGGGCCTTTTCATGGTCTTGTTTTAAATGGGTCCACTTTAAATGTTTCAAACAAGACTTAACATAACAAACCTTAGTCTTAAGTTTATCATGTTTATCAATATAATTAAATTAGGATTAACCATGTAATCTAGGTCTTTATATGATCCATGGGACTGACTTAAATTCCATACACCTTGTGGGATCTAACGATCCTTACTTCATCATGGGATCTAATACAATAAATGGAGTTGAAGGTTAAGAAGTCAAAGCCCTGATAAGGCATCATGTGGAAATCACTTATGCTAAGCTTCGTTAGTAGAGGGTCCCATATATTAAATAGAGCATATAGCATGTGACTACTTAGATCACCATCCAATAGTCCTCACTTCTCATGATCTAATGGAGCATGTTGAATCCAATATCATAGGAATCTTTACGAGGATGCCACATGGTATCCTCACATCCAACCTCAATAACTTCATGGATTTAAATTTGACACTCTCATTCACATCATTTGATGATTGTGAACTTTTCTATGATGTTAGTGAGACTGTCAAATTTAACATAATCCAACTTTTTTGCCTAGACAAAGGGGGAATGTTGTAAATATTTTAACAAGGGTTCCTTTGATATTTTAAAAAAGACTTACCATAAATTTATTTAGATAAAATTTATTCATATACTTTAATATGAGATAGACTTGGTCCAAACATTTAACCTAAGTCATAAAATTATAGCTTGAGACTAACTTAAATTCCATATGTCTTGTAGTATCCTATGGCTCTCACTTAATCACAAAAACTTGATCCAATGGAGTGAGATCTTCAAGTAGAACCCAAGAGACCTGAGAGCTCAACACATGGAAGAAGCTCAAGTATTAGAGCCCGATAGGTGTAAAAATATTCCAAGTGGCATAAAAATAGAGCATGGTACTTATAATGACTAATGAGGTGAAGGACTAAAGATAATGATAAATGGTTCATGCGAAATCCTTGAATATTGATCCAATGAACCAAAACCAAAGGCGAAGTTTAAAGGCTAATTGCTAGTTGTCCTTGAGGCATTTATGAAAATGCCATGAAAAGATGTTAAATGGATTCCACATAGGATCCATATGAGTAAAAAGTGACAAAAATTAGATTTTGTCCATCTAGAAATACAAAGGCATATAACACAAGTATTAGTCAAATCTAAATACATGAAAAAGCCTAATTAAAAATTACCTCTACCATTAAATCTCTAAAAAAACACAAAACCTAACATAAAATAGGAAAATTGTGATCAATTGACTCACAGTCAACCCAAAGCAATTCAAAGTGAAAAGAAAGACAAGCTAGAGACTTATATGAGGTTGGTACCAAATATTCTAAAAGTTTAAGAAGCAATGGTAGTAGGTAGGAAATAATGGAGGGAGGAAGCATAGCTTTACTTATCTACAAACCACCTACGTAGGGTTTTTAAGGACATGGAGTTAGATGTTGTAGCACTAAACAATGCGTGTAAGAATTGGTTCAAACTCTTATTTACCATAGATGAGGTACAACCCATTACTCAAAATGAAAGGATTATTGAGGTATTTAACACTAACTACAAGGACCTAGTTATTGTGCAATTAACTAGCCTTTATCATGAAACTACTAAACCTGAGGTACTCCATTTTATCAATATCCTTACTCCTCTTTTTGTAGACTATATAATATATGATGACTATATTATGCATGATGGAACATCCAAAAATATTTCATATGTTTCCCTTGTAGCCTTTGAAGGTTACTACAAACTCCTATGTTCCCATGTAGATTTTCCCTTAGCAACGAATTAGACCACCCATAATGACCTCGACACTATCTTCAGTCTAGGGATAAACTAGGGAATTCATGTGTTTAGAGACTACCAAGGAAGAATACTAATTACCAAATTTAGGGAAGGAAGTAGGGTTATCATGACCTTATTTAATAGGATTTTTGGAACTTCCATAACCACATATATCAATGCCACCTAGGTCTCCTATGTGCATTTCTTGATAGATCAACAACTCACCCCTCCTATTGGAGACATGATAAGCATTCACTAAGGTCACCAATTTTCTACCATTAAGAGAAAGACCAACAAATACTTTTTTATGATGTCCTATTTTCTTGATGCCTTACTTGCTTCCACCCAATTTATTGCCATAATAAACTAGTCTCCTAGAAGTAGAATCACCATCTCCCATCATTATTCAAAGCTAAATATATTCAAATACAAGAACCATATGAAATTTATATGTGATTTTATTTATCCCACTTTGGTGGAAGCTATCACTAAATCCCCTATGCCTATAATACACCCCCTGATCAAAAGATGTGTAGAGATGATAGCAGATATATGGTATTATCCTAACTACACTATAGTTAGAATTGATGGAACTATGTCCTCACCATTTAGATTGCATGTATATATACTAACTAGGCTAGTTGAACAAGAAATCACCTCCTAGATCATCAAAGGATTTGATGGAATATGCAAGGAAAAGAATAAAGGTATCCTCTATCCATTTCCCCTGATAATTGGAAAGACCACATTGCAAGATTGGAAACAAGTAGATATCATGTCTAGGCAAAGAGGAGCCTTTGTTTTCCAAATGGATGAATTTAGGATGTGGGATCCTAAGGGGTAGTAAAGGACCATTTGAAGGAAAATAAGTTGCCTAAGCCAATGTATGAATACCAACATAGGGTTTATGATCATGTATACACTAGGGAAAGAAACTTTGAGGAAGTACTAATTAGACTTAAGGAGTGCAATGCCAAAATGGAACATAGACTGGAAAATGAATGAAAACTAATAAAATATATTTGGTAAATGTACCTTCTCTAATATCATTTGCTTCCTTCAAACTCTAGAGCACCTCAGGGACCTCCTCAAATAGAATTTCCTCCACTTTAAGACCCTAGTAAGAAATAATTGTAAGAAAGGCTAGGTGAAGCATCCTCATCTTTAGGTCCTTAACAAAGACCACCATCTCTAATGGAATATTTGGCCATGGTAAATCTTGATCCAAATGAGATAGTTGAGGGTGTCTTTAAATTTATTAGAGAGGCCTATGGTTCAAAATATGAGGAAATAGATTAAGTCCCTTGTATCTAACCATGGGGAATCACTAGAACCCATGGTCAAATAGAGGGGATAGAAAAGCATAAAGGGAAGGAACTTGTATTGGACCTAGTCCAAACCACAAGTTAGAGAAAAATGAGGATAGAGTTTGTCGTTGTCCCTACTAGATCTAAAATGACAATACTTTCATTTATTCATCCACCCAAAGATATAAATTTATTTAGTGATGAGTTCCGTATTCATGGGCTAGTCATTCCAAATTGGTTCATCTATGGGAAAATATAAAATATTTACTCCATGGCTCATTCATGGGAACTAACATAGAACATTAGTATTAGTGTGAATGAGGACCTTAAACCATGGATAATAGAAATGATGAAAGAAAAAGAAGACTAGTGGTAATAGAATGGGTACTCTAAGGGAATCTAATATCTTAAAGGTTTAAATTATATAAGCCACCAAGTTCATAGAGACCACTACTATAGTTCATTTAAACCGAAAGACCATAAGACTAGAAAATAACACCACCAGGAAAGATGTGGTGGGTATGGAAGAGTTCACATTTCAAAAGATGGAACCATTTATTGGTTTAACTCCAATAGGAGGACAAGAATTGGGAGAGCATCCCATCCACCAAGAAGATGTAGATATCCTTATTGGGGCTCAATCAACATAGGCCATAATAGGGATAAGGGGGATGAAATAAAGGATTGTCAACTTGGAAAGAGAGAATAAGATCTTAGAGACCTAGGAAATCCTATCTGAGCTTGATGAGATGCTAAATATGTTGAATGAATCATGTTTTGACATGTTTGAGGCCTTAAAGGCTATGAAAGTTATGAAAAATGCCTTGACATAATAATCTAAAGTAGATAAAGCCTTATTCATCCAATGGCAGACTTCAAAAGATTAAATTGTTAAACTTATTAATATGTAGATAAGAGGATAGATCCTAAGATTCAAAACTATTAGCCTGAGATACTTGAGCATAGTCTTAGGAATTTTTATGGACAAAGTTTAAGACTTGATAACATGGCATAATAATGTCAACAAACTCATGAAAGAAGATGAGAATTTGGTGAGTAGAATTGAGAAACCAATGGGGACCATGATAATAAAGCCTTCATAGCCCATTGACATTGGGATAATAGATGATGAGGAGTTCAAAAAAAGAACCAATGAAACCATTAAAGAAATCAAGGTAAAGATCCAAGGCCAATCTATAAGTAAGAATCATAAGATCCTAGATATCATTTTTAATTCAAGGGAATGAATTGTAGAGGCTAGAATCATCAAGGAAACCATGGTTAGAAAAGATAAAGAGTTTAATGAAATAGAAAAACAAGAGGATGGGTGTTTAATTAAGCCTATATTACATTTGGAGTTGATCAATGAACAACACATTAAAGCCAAAGACATCCTCTAACAAAGGCAACTAGAGCACCCACCACCAGTTTAATGGAAGATTCTATTGATTATAATTTTGTAATACACTTGTATAATATAATATTTTATTATATAAGTATATGCTAGTTTGTTAGCATATAAATTTATAGGTCATTCCAATGCAGAATGTCATCTTTATTATAGAATTTTCATATAAGGAAAACTATCCTTATTTTACACATATGTATCTTGAAGAATTTACCAATACACTACCTAAGCTCTCTATAAATATTCAACATTACCATTTTGTAAAGGGAGATATTTTGAGAAAAATTTTATACTTGGAGAAATTAATATAGTTAAGGAATTATACAAATATTATCCATCTTGTTGTGTTAATAGGTACTATCTTTTCTCTCAATTACTTGTCTAGATCTCGAATTTGAATGGTCTCTCTAAATTTTGAATTGTATATTTGTTACAAGGTTGTTAATTTGTGCTATGTTACATTAGTTGAAAATATCATAAGTTACTTGATTTTAATTAGTTCTACATCAAATATGTGCATTATATATTTAGGTGTAGTAGAAAAACATTAAAGCATACTTGGTTTCTACTTGTAATTTCAATTTATCCTCAAAAAATTTCCTAGTTTGTGATGAAAATTGAGCATTAACTATTTTACATTACATACTAGTTTAGATGTATGTTCAGGTAATCAAGACATTGTCATGATGTTTGAGATAAAGATAAATAATCATGGTCATCTATTTTCAACCTTACCCTCCTCTTTTTACTCTTTTTTTAAAATAATTCACTCTATCTTAGATCCCATTGTCAATTTTCACTTAGATTAGTGTAGCTTAGAAATTTGGTTAGGATTCATCAAAATTCATAGAGGTTTGGACTTAGGTGGCTCCCAACCATCAAATCATACAAATATTATGGAACGGTCTACTCTTCTTTGTTACTATTTCACCAAAAGAACTATAATTGCCAAATACCTACAACTCATGATCTGAATTCTTAAAATTATAAAATGAGATGTGTTATTTAAACATTGAGAGCACATGTGGTACACTTAGAGGAATATATAGGAGTAGATCCAATATCACTAGAAAGAGGGCCACATTTTGTCAATTTTGGTGTTAATTGATCAAAGTTTTATGATTATATTTTCACCTTTGAGTGAATATTTACTCCAAAGTGTAAAAATCACTAGTCTTGGAGGTTTCTGACCTATCTTTGTGCTTTCTCAAGGCAAATATCATATTTACTTGATAATTATTTACTTAATTTTGGTAAATATAGGTTTGAATTTGAAAATATACATCATTTGAGGTTAAGAAAACTTAATTTGTTAAAATATCAAGTGATATCTTACAAATCTGGGTTCATTTAGAGCTTAAATTTGTAAATATTGACTATATTTGGATAATAAGATACATTGTCAAGGTATTTTATTAGAAATTTTTTGTCCTTTAGCATTATTTACATGAATATTCATAGAATTAGCTTAGTGTACATGTTTAGTCCTTTCTCCTTGTAAAGATTAACTTGATACACCATATTTCAAATAGGATTTTGAATCTTCTAGATAGAACTACCTATTATTTGCACCAGATCATGCTTAGAGATAAGGGAACATTTAATTGAGTTAGAAAAAAATTAGAGAACCAAACATGATAAAGTTATATGAATACTTTCCAAGTCCTTACCCAATTCTCCTTTTTAAGGTACCCCTACATTCAAACTAGATCTAGGTATGGCTTGGTTATGAAGCTCCCCTATTAATGTATAGGGTGTAGTCCATGATTCACCCTATAATCTTGAGAAATATCTACCCATATTTAGTCCAATTAGTTTTGTTACTATAGAGGAGAATTTTAAGTCTTTTAAAACTACTTCTAGATTATTAAATGTCATACATGAGGATGTATCATGTAGGTTGTTTCCCTTTAATTTGAAATATGTAGTATATGAATGGTTCCTTAATTTTCCTAATGATTTAATTACCTCCTAGAATGATTTTAATTCACCTTTCATTGACCAATTTGACAACATTATTAGTCCTTATATTATTTATCACTAATTCACAACCATCAAGATGGATGTAAATGAGCCTATAAGATCTTTCAATGCCAGATTATAGATTATGTTTATCTAAACCATGGATTCTTATAAACCCAATGAGGCCTTAGCCCTATAAGTTTAAAAATATGCACTTGATCATATGACCTCTATGTTCCTAAAGAGGACCCTGCTAGCCATAACCACACTAGCCCAAACCTATTCTGAATCAATAGTTATTAGTGATCAAATACAATCACAAGGTAAAATGGCTTACTCTATTCCTAATGTTAACCCATAAATGCTTGCTCTAAACCTTTTTCCCAATAATAACCAAAACACCCCTCCTCTTAATCAACACCCAACTTTAAGCATACTACCCACTAGTCATGTTATTCCAAATCAAAGTCTAGGATTCTTGAATCACCAAACTTCTAATGGATCTTATAATAATGGTAATAAATCCTTAATACTAACTTTTGATGCAAGTAGCAATAAATTCCATAATTTTGAGACCCTTAAGAGTGAGAATGAGTATATATTAAACATCATCCAAAAGCTTAGCACTGATTTTGTTTAATTGCAAAAATAAGTTGGTAATATTGGTGGGGGTTTTGGAAGGAAATTTACTTTTCAAAATTTCAATAGGCTAGGAAATAAGTATTAGAATGATAGATTCTACAACAACAACATGGCTAATGAACCTTCTTCTAGTAACAAGACCATGGACATCAATCTCACTAACATTGCCTTGCCTAAATACTACAGAGTGCATGCTACTACTAAGTATGGTGAGATTAATTATATTAAATTTTTCAAAGACTTTGAGGATTTTTTAGAAGATCTAGACAAATTTGAAGTAGTCCCTAACAAGGATAATTCTATAAGTGCTTCTAGGTCCAAGTCATCAGACCAAGTCCATATGGTGGAGACTTTTCAATTCCCTTTTCAGGAAGATAATGAGCCAACAAATATTCTTGAAGAGATCCAAGCATTTAAATAATTCTTGAAGACCTACCCTATAAGGAATAGAGAATAGAATCAGTCACTGACCACTTCAACACCTCATAATAATTATGGAACTCCTCTTGATACCACTTCAAATAATGACTCTAAGCCACCCAAAGGAATTTTTTTTGAATCTAGCATTGATTCCATAAGTAGGACTAGCTATAACATTATTGAAGACATGAAGAAAATTAAGTCCAACATCACTTTTCATGAGTTAACTTATATTTTAGAATAAATGTACTTGCTATTAGAGTCATTATCTATAAAAAACATGGGAAGCCACCAAGGGATGATAGTGTACATGTAACCATGCAAATGGCCAAGGTAGAATCTCCACCCTTCCTACTTATAGTAAGATATTTGGTAATAATATCCACAATTATCTTCTAGATTTTGGGTCATCAACTAATACCATGCATGCAATAAGATATGAAAAACTTGGACTGACCCCAATCAAATTTGATAGGGTAGTTATGTAATTGGACAAATCAAGAGTCAAGGTCATTAGATAATTATTACATGTACACATGAATTTAGCCAATAAACCTAGAGTATAGAAGTTCATTGACATTCAAGTAGTAGACATTCACAATGAATATGGACTATTATGTAGAGAATGGACCAAGGCCTTAAATGGATGTATGTCTTTTGATTGTTCACATCTATGGCTACTTTGGAAAGGTGTTCCAAATTATATAAGAGTGGAAAGGGAACCAAGAATGAAACACATGATTATTGGATATAACATTGTCAATGAAAGAGTTAACTTCCTTGATTCTGACATAGGAGTCTTCACCTTAGATACTACAAAAATGGTTGATTTCAAGAACACTTATGTTGTACCTAGTTTATGAAAACCATACATTGATGGTTCTAAATACAAATCTAGATTTGAATTTGGTATTGTCTTGATAGACCCTATGGTTAAAAAATATCAGGCATCTTATAGACTACAATTCCCATGCATCAATAACTTGGCTGAGTATGAGGCTCTCATATTAGGGTTGTAATTTAATATTAAAAATAAGCTTAAAGAGCTAGTCATTTATGGATATTTTGAACTTGTAGTCAACCAAGTATGGATCAAGTACCAATGCAAACTCTCATACCTCAAGAGGTATAAATTTAGAGTCTATGATCTAATAGAGTCTTTTGAGGAATTCAATATCCTCTCTATCCATAGAAAAGAAAAAAAATCTATTGATGGGTTGTCTTTTGCTATATCCAACCTTATTATTGAACAAAATTCCCCTAATTTTAATATTGAGCTGGTACCCTACCCCTTAGTCCTAGATAATGTAAACCACTTCCAAGTCTTCAATGATGATCAATAAATCCTAGAATTTATGACTAACTCAAGAGATTTTTAAGATAATATTATTGATGATACTGATGAAAATACCTCTAAAAGATAATTCAATGGTAAAATCATCTAAATAAATGATAAAAAGGAACCCAAGGGGATGATTTCACTAAAAAGGTTATTCGACTAGGACAATCTCACTAAAAGCCCTAAGGTTCCCAAAGTGAATGGTAAGGACTAAAATGAAATAAATATTACACCCCAAGATCAATTCCAACAAGTTAATATGGGGAAACCTTGCACAAAAATAGATAAAAAAGGGATAGAGAGTTTCTCACCAAATATAAAGACATAATAGCCTAGTCTTATGATGATTTAAAAATCTTTGATCCTAGGGTCATCACCCACACTATACCCCTCAGAAAAAAAATTGTAAACCATTTAGATAGAAAAAAATGCCTATTAAACCCATACTAGAACCCATGATCTTCAAATAAGTCAAGAAACTATTACATGCAATGATTATGTTTCCCATTTGACATTCTACTTAGGTTGCCAATTTGGTTCCAATATAGAAAAAGAATGGTGAAATCAGATCATGCATTAGATTTAGAAATATAAAAAAATCATTTTAAAATGACAATTATCCCTTGCCTTATCTATAATATGTTATATAGGTTATTTCAATGTCATCCATGATGTCTTTCTTTGATGGCTTTTTAGGGTATAACCAAGTGTTAGTTGATAAAGAATACAAAATGAATACAATCCTTACTACTAAGTGGGGAAATTTTTGCATACAAAAGGATGCCCTTTGGATCAATTAATGTAAGTTCTACCATTCAAAGGTACATCTACCATTATTTCCAAGGTTTAGTAGGCAAATGCATCATAATCTACATGGATGACCTAACAGTGTTATCTAAAAATAGAGAGGATCATTTCACACACCTATAACAAGTATTTGAGAGGTACATAAGGTATGGTATTTCTCTTAACCCAAAGAAAATAATATTTTATGTTATTGAAGGGAATTTTATAGGTCATTTCATCACTAATTATGGGTTCTATATTGATTTCTAAAGGGTGGAAACCATTTTTAGGATAGAGCTTCTAAATAGTTGGAAAGAGCTGAAGTCATTTTTTGGGAAGATAAACTTTGTGAAGAAATCCATTTCAGGGTTTTCTAAGATTTTTAAAATAATGAATGAAATTCTCAATAAATATTCTAAAATAACTTTGAATTATGATTCCAATAAATCATTCAATAGTATCAAAGAAGTAATCAGTCAAGCCCTAGTGTTGATAAGTCCAAAATTTTCAAAAGATTTCTATTTGTATTCATTTGCTTCTAATCATACAATGACTATGTCCTAACTCAAAAAGTCAATGGGAGTGATAATGCAATCAACTTTATGAGTACCAATTGCAAAAATGTAGAACTAAACTATTCCCTTACTACCAAATAATCATATGTATTGGTGAAAGCAGTATAAAAGTTTAGGCATTACATCTTTAGAAATAAAGTGCATGCTATCTTACCAGACCCTACCACAAAAATCATGTTGATCCAAAATGAATTAGGTGAATTCAAGGGTAAATGGATGTCAATTTTACAATATTATGATATAGAGATGAAAAATATGAAATTGGTAAGGTGTTAAGGCCTAGTCCAAATGAGCCAACACTAGTCCTAAGCTACATATCATGCAAGTTAAGTAGTAGTACATCCAACCCAACGAATGGTATGACTCCTTGATTCATTTTTTGATTAATTGTACTTCTCTTTTAGGATCACAAGGCAATAAAAAAGAACCTTAAGACTCAAATCTTCTCACTATTTGATTAATTAAGGATAGAGTATTGTATAGAAAAAACTTTGAGGGGGTCTATTTGATGTGTGTATCCACAGAGGAGGATTCTGAAATCATCAGTACTTTCCATGAGAAACTAGGTAGTGGACATACATCAAGAAGAAAAAAAAACCACAAAATTCTTAGGGTTGGTTACTATTGACCTACCAATTTTAAAGATGCTCACAAACATGTAAGAGAATGTCACTCTTGTCAAATATTTAGCACTAAAGAACCAAAGGCAACCATGCCTTTGTAACTAGTAACGATTGACAAACCATTTGAATAATGGCGGTTAGATTTCATAAGAGTGATTAACCCCAAACTATTGACCTACCAATTTTAAACATGCTCACAAGCATGTATGATAATGTCACTCTTGTCAATATTTAGAACTAAAGAACCAATGACATCCATGCCTTTGTAACCAATAATGATTGACAAACCCTTTCCATAATGGGGATTATATTTCATAAGAGTGATTAACCCTAATTATTTTAAAGGCCACAAATATGTCTTTACTAATACATATTTTTACACAAGGTAGATTGAAGCTATAGTAACCAAACACTATAGGACAAAAAAAGTGACCAACTTCTTAGAAGAGAACATCTACACTAGATTTAGAACCCTAGTCTACTTGGTGTGTGATAATGTATCAACATTTATATCCATATAAATGAATGAATGGGCTTATGAGAATGGTATTTATCTAAATTTTGCTTCTAACAATTACCCCCAAGGAAATGGAATCTCTAAATCTACAAAAAAGAATCTATTCAAGGCAATCAAAAAATATATTGAAGATAAGCCTAAGATTTGGCACAAACTCCACAAATATGCCTTATGGGTAGATAGAATTAGAATCAAGAAAGCCTTAAAGGCATCACCATTCTTATTGGTGTATGGCCAAGAACCTATCTTTCATATCACTCTCTAGATTCCCACAATCATATTTATGCAAGAGTACATATAAGAAAAGTCAAGAACTTGAAAGTTCTAGATTACAAGATATAATTCAAATAGAAGATGCAAGGGAGGAAGCCTTTCCTAAATTTAGTAGACATAAAACCATAGTAAATATATGGTTTGATAAAAGGTCAAAAATGAAGGTGTTCAGATAAGGAGATCTTGTCCTTCTTTGGGAAAAGGGATCTAAACCTAAAGGTAAGCAATGAATATTCAAACCTCTATGGATTGGCCCATATCAGATTTCAGAAACATTAGGGAACAACACCTTCTAGTTCAAAGTATTGTAAGAAGCAAATTTTACACTACCCACCAATGGGAAGTACCTCAAGCACTATTTCTCTACTACCCCTCTTGGGGTCTTCATGGAGTAATCTGTAGGACTAATTAAGGTTATGGTAGGTAGGCTAGTTAATTATTTTTGCTTCTCTTTTTAGTTATATTTATATATATTTGTTTTCCTTCTATTATCATTTATTGTTTGTTCACTTTCTATTGTGATTTTGTTTCTAGTTTTTACTTTATTCCTTGGCTGTAATAAGTCTTCCATAGTCTGGTGCTCAAAGTGTCTTGTCTACCTTAAATTCTCAAGATTTAGAAATAGGATATGAACCTCATATATATGATGACCATAAACCTAAAATATGAGATTAGTGATATAACATGGAAAAATTGGTAATGACCAATGAAAATATCCCTTGTTTTATCCAAACCTAAACATTGCCTTGACCTGAATATGGTTTTAAGAAGAGTTACACTTTTGAAATAAAATATTAACTTATTAGGATAAAATCATGTTTACACTTAACATGACATCCTTGTCTAGGACAATGGTTATAGCCATGGGTGATTTTGTGAAATCAAACACCTAAATAAAATCCTTAAACTTGGCTATCTTTGTTCCCAAACTTGCTAAAAGCATTAAAATATACATAAAAATATAAAAATAAGAACTTAGTACAAAATTTGAAGCTTTTTAGGCATGGGTGATTTAGGTAATCTCCATCGAGGCTATAGATGCCTAGCTGGTAATGAAGCAAGGCCTTGAGTGGATCTAAATGTATATTTTTTGGGGATATATATGCTTGGCTAGTAGCATAGTAATGGCGAAGCCTCCCCTGAATTAAGAACATGATTATTCATGAATACCCAAGCATGTTATAAGCTAGTGTAAATGATTAAGGACATGAAACCTAGAAGTTGTTCCCTAAATCCCATGGAAAATACTAAGTGGAATCAAAGCACACATGTAAAATTAATATATTCTAGTAATTAATCCTTATCTTTCATGTTCAAAATTTTTTTTTAACCATGAATATATCTTGATAATGGCATATGTCCAGTAGGATAAGTAACCTAGTCATTTGCCTAAACCAGAGTCTCTAGGTTCTAACATATGGCTATATTTCCCCTTTGAGTCATCATTTTTTGGAGACAACATACCCCTAATTCTAAAAATTAGGGCCCTTGAGATTTTTTGGAACCTTGTCATTAACAACCTTGTTATGCTGCTTGATTTTTGTAGAATTTGAGGATCATCCGCTTTGATAGGGTGACATATTTTGTTTGTAATTTAGAGCTTTAGTATGCCTATATTGATAATGGTTTACCTTGTTTGTAAGAAATATAGGTTATATGAGAAAACACTGGCATTTACCATGCAATAAATCCACCACTTGGTCTTGATTAGGCTTTTACTATCCTTTGGTTTATAGAAATTAGATCTTGGACCCCCTTCAAGAAAACCCTAAACCTAAAACCCTTTGGTTTGAATTCAAAATTTGGTAGGAGAAATTTGGAAAGAATTTTTGAACCAATTTATACCCAGGTCTAATTTTATATTAAGGCTTGCTCATGTTTATTAACATGACCAAACCTTAATATAAATTCATACCCAAGACCTTGCATATTTTCTTTTGAATGTCTTGGCTTAGTCTAACCATGCCTAGAAATGGTTTTATAGGGTCCCATTTTGTTTCCTAATTAAGCCCTTTTTAATTAAAATTTGGCCCAAATTTTAATCCTAAGGCCTCCTCATTTTTATTAATATAAATGAGACCATATAGTTAAAGCTTTAGCCTAAGTCTTTATTAATCTTGAGTCCTAACTTAGCATTCTTTCTTGATTTCAAATATTATGATCCTCACTTCATCATGGAATCTAATATAATGGCACAAGATAAACCAAAGATCTTAAGAAACCCCATGAAGAGGCCATGTGTCAATTTCATATTTGATAAAAGGGATTTCATGATATTAAATTTGATGATCTTGCTCACTGTTGGAAATATTTCCATTGATGTCAAAGGTCTTGTATTGGTGATAAAGGCCCCATTGCATTTAATGGTTTTTTTAATATTCATATCTTGGCTAATGTGTGTTAATATTTATTTAATATTAATGAATATAATTTTGGTTGCATATATGTCAAAAGAGGGCCCATGGAGAAGTCAAAGAGTGATGGGGTAAAAAAAAAGAGGAATGGGATGCATTTTATCATGAAGATTCATCTTGAGGAATTCCAAGAGTCACCAAGTGAAGACAAAAGAGGGTATGGCACATTTTTCCATGAAGGTACACTTTGAGGAATATGAAAAGTCACCAAGATAAAGACAAAAGAGGAAAGGATGAATTTATTTATGAAGGGTCACCATGTGACTTTTCAAATGCAAGGATACAAAGGGTCATGCAAGTTTGACACCATTTTCCATGAGGATTGAATGGTCACAAAGGGTGAATGCTAAAGGTCATTTGGAAAGATATAAATAAAGGCTTCAAAAGACATTTATAAAATGTGATAAGAGAGCATGATTTGTAATTTTCAAATCTAGCTTAGAAGAGAAAAGGAGAGAAATGAAAAAGATATTGTAATGTACTATCATTTTTTGAGAAAGCAACATTGAGAGATAGTTGTGTGGTATACATAAAATGGGTTGGTGTTCCTGTGGGTTCGTGCTCATGAATACTTGTTGTGTTGGTGCTCAACAAAGGGTTTGGTGCTCCTATAAGTTAGTGCTTGAAAATATTGTACTTTTAGTTGGTGCTCATTCATATACTTGAGATTATTCTTTATAGTTTTTTGACATTGGGTTTCCACATTAAATCTGGTGTCTCTTTATATCTTGTGTGGTGTTTATTGTTTTAGTTTTATTGCATATCTTGAATTTATGGTTAAGTGGAATTTTATTAAGTGAAATTTTATAAGATTTATGATATAATGATTCAACCCCCCTCTCAGTATAGCCCATGCCTAACACTCACATCATTTGATGATCATGAGGATGTCTATGATGTTAGCAAGACCGTTGAATTAAACCTATCTTAACCTTTTTCCTAAACAAAAGGGGCCTTTTTGTGGTCTTATTTTAAAGGGTTCCACTTTAAATATTTCAACCAAGTCTTAGCATAATGAAACTTAGTCTTAATTTTATCATGTTTATTAATATAATGAACTTAGGATTAAATCTATAATCTAGGTCTTTATATGATCCACAAGATTAAATTAAACTCCATGCACCTTGTAAGATATAATAATCCTCACTTCATCATGGGATCCAACCCAATGAATCGAGTTGAAGGTTGAGAAGTCAAATCCCCAATAAGGTGTCATGTGGCAATCACTTATGTCAAGCTTTGTTGGTAGAGGGTCCCATCTATTAAACAGATCCAATAGCATGTGACTACTCAGATCACCATCCAACAGTCCTCGCTTCTCATGATATGATGTAGCATGTTGAATCCATGATCTTAGGAAGCTCCATGAGGATGCCACATGGCATCCTCACATCTGACCATAGGTACTTCATGGATTTAAATTTGAAACTCTAGCTCACATCATTTGATGACCATGAGGACATTTATGATGTTAGTGAGACCAACAAATTTAACATAATCTAACTTTTTACTTAGATAAAGGGGGCATGTTTTAAATAATTTAACAAGGGTTCCTTTGATATTTCAACTAAGACTTAGCATAAATTGATTTAGCAAAAGGCTTTTTATATTTATTAATATGAGATGGAATCAAGCCAAACATTTAACCTAAGTCCTAAAATTATAGCTCAGGACTAACTTAAACTCCATGCATCTTGTAGGATCCTGTGGCTCTTGCTTAATCACACAAACTTGATCTAATGGAATGAGATCCTCAAGTAGAACCTAGTAGACTTGAGAGCTCAACATGTAGAAGGAGCTCAAGGACTGGAGCTCGATAGGTTTGAGAATATGCCAAGTGGCATAACAATAGAGCTTGGTGCTTCTAACAACTAATGAGGTGAAGGACCTAGGATAATGATCAATAGTTCATGATAAATCCTTGGATCTTGATCCAATGAAGTGAAACCAAAGGAAAAGTTTAAATGCTAATGGATAAATATCCTTAAGGTATTTATGAAAATTCTAAGAAAATATGCCAAATGGATGCCACATAGGATCTACATGAGCAAAAAACAACAAAACATAGATTGTGTCCATCAAGAAATGCAAAGGTATAAAAGCATAAGTCTTAATTATATCTAAAGACATAAATGAGCCCAATTCTAAATTTACTCCACCATTAAAGCTCCATAAAAACTTAAACCTAACATAAAATAAGAAAATTATGATCAATCAATTCACATTCAAGCCAAAACAATTATAAGTGCAAAGAAATATAAGTTAGAGGCTTTTGTGATGTTGGTGCCAAATATTCTAAAAGTTTAGGAAGCAATGGCAGCAAGTAGGCAATAATGGAGGGAGGAATCAAATATTTACTTAACTATAGACCACCTGAGTAGGGTTTTCAATGACACAAAGTTAGATATTATAGCAGTGAATAATGGGTGTAAAAATTGGTGTAAAATATTATTTGATATATATGAGATGTATTCCATCACTCAAAATGAAGGAAAATTGAGGAAGTTAACACTAAGTACAAGGACTTGGTCGATGTGAGATTAGTTGTCCTTCATCATGCAACTACTAAACTTGAGGTAATCCATTATATCTATGTCCTTGCTTCACTTTTCATAAACTATAGAATAGATGATGATTGGATTGTACATGATATAACATCTAAAAAGATTGCATATGTTTCCCCTGTAACATTTGAAGGTTACTATAAACTCCCATGGTCCCATGGATATTCTACCTCAATAAAGAATTAGACCACTCAGAATGAACTTGACACTATCCTCAAACCATGGCTAAATTAGGGAAATCAAGTGTTTAGAGACTACCAAGGAAGAATTCCAATTTCCAAATTCAGGGAAGGAATTAGGGTTATCATGACCTTATTGAATAGGATTTTTGGAGCTATCATAACCACATCTATCAATGCCACCTACTTATCTTATGTGTCTTTATTGATAGATCAATAACTCACCCCTCCTATTGGAGACATGATAAGAATTCAATTAGGTCACCAATTTGCTGCCATTAAGAGATAGACCAGTAAATAGTTTTTCATGATGTCTTATTTGCTTGATGCCTTACTTGCTTCAACCAAATTTATTGACATAAAAAAATGGTCTCTTATAATTAGAATCACCATCTCCCATGATTATTAAAAGCTACATACCTTCAAATACAAGAACCATATGAAATTTATATGTGATTTCATTTATCCCACTTTGGTGGAAGATATCACTAGATCCCCTTCTCCGAGGATGCACCCCTGATCAAAAGATATATAGAGATGATACATGATATATGGTATTATATTGAATGCACTATAATTAGAATTGAGGGAACCATGTCCTTACCATTCAGATTGCCTATATATGTACCAATCAAGCTAGCTAAATAAGAAATCACCTCCCAAGTCATCAATGGAGTTGATGGAGTATGCAAGGAAAAGAAGAAATGTCTCCTCCACACATTTACCCTAGTAATTATAAAGACCACATTGTAAGACTAGAAACAAGTATATATCATGTCTAGGTAAAAAGGAGCCTTTGTTTTCCAAATGGATGAATTCAGGATGTGGGATCCTAAGGGGGTAGTGAAGGACCATTTAAAGGAAAATAAGTTTCCTAAGCTAGTGTATGAACACTATATTTGGGTTTATGATCATGTATACACTAGGGAAAGCAACTTTAAGGAAGTAATAATTAGACTTAAGGAGTGCAATGCCAAATTGGAACAAAGACTAGAAAATGAATGAAAACCAATAAAGGACATTTGGGAAATGCACCTTCTCCAATATCATTTTCTTCCTTTAACCTATAGATTACCTCAGAGACCTAAAATAGAATTTCCACCACTTCAAGACCCTGGTAAGAAATAATTGGAATAAAGGCCAGGTGATGTAGCCTCATATTTAGGTCTTTCACATAGACCATCATCTCTAGTGGAATATTTAGACATGGCAGCTCTTGAGCCAAATGAGACAATTGAGGGTACCTTCAATGTTTTTTTAGAGGCCTATGGTTTAGAAGAAGATGAAATAGATAAAGACCGTTGCATTTGAATAGGGTAAGTCATTGGAACCCATGATCAAATAGAGGGGATAAAAAAGGAACCTATGTTGGACCTAGTCCCAACCATGAGTTAGATGAAAATTAAGACCAATTTGGTCCTTGTCCCTGCCAGATCCAAAAGGCTATAACTTTCATTTGTGCATCCAATTAAAGATATAAATTTATTTAGTGTTGAGCTCCCTATCCATGGGGTAGTCATTATAGATTTGTTTATCTATGGGAAGCTACAAAATATTCCCTCTTTGGCCCATTCATGGGCACTAACATAGAACATCAATATTAGTGTGCATGAGGACCTTCAACTATGGATAATAGAAATGATGCAAGAGTAGGAATAAAAAATACTAGTGGAGGTAAAAAATACTAGTGGTAAGAAAATGGATGCTTTGGGGGGAGTCAATAGTTCAAAGGTTGAAATTATAGAATACACCAAGTTCACATATCCCACCACTATAGTTAATTTCAACCTAGAGACCATAGGACTAGAAAAGATCACCACCAAAAAAGTTGTGGTGGGTATGTAAGAGTTCACCTTTCAAAAGGTGGAACTATTTGTTGGCCTAACTCCATTAGGAGGACATGAAATGGGAGAACATCAAATCCACCAAGAAGATGTATAGCCTATTTGGGGCTCAATAAACATAGGCCATAGTATGTATACGAGGGATGAAACAAAGGATTGTCATCTTGGAAAGGGAGAAGCAGATCCTAGAGACCTAGACCATCCTCAACATGCCTAATGAGATGATAGAGATGTTGAATGAATCATTTTTTGACATGTTCAAGGCCCTAAAGGCTATGAAACTTAGTCAAAGTTCCTTGACACAAAAATATAAATTAGTTAAATCCTTGGTCATATAATGGTAAATATCAGAAGATCAAATTGTTAAACTTATTAATATGCAAAAAAGAAGATAGATCCTAGGGTTCAAAACTATTAACCTGGGACACTTGAGTGTAGTCTTAGGAATTGTTTTGGATAAAGTACAATACTTGCACATATGGAAAAATAATGTCAAAAAATCGATGAAATAACATGATAATTTAGTGAACAAAATTGAGTGACCCCTAGGGACCATGCTAATAAATCCTTCACAGTCCATTGCCATTGGGATAATAGCTAATGAGGAGTTCAAACAAAGAGACACTAAAACTATTCAATAAATCAAGGGAAAGAGCCAAGGTCAATCTATAAGTAAGAATCATATGATCTTGCATATCATTTTCAATTTAGGGGAATGGATTGAAAAAGATAGAAGCATTCAGGAAGACATGGTTAGAAATGATAAGGAGTTAAATGAACTAATAGATCAAGAGGATGGGTGTTTAATCAAGCCTACATTAGATTTGGATTTTATCAATGAATAACACACTAAGGTAGCTAGAGGACCCACCACCAACTTATTAGAATATTTTATTGATTATAATTTTGTAATACACTTGTAAAATAGAATATTATATTGTATAAGTCAATGCTAGTTGGTTAGCATATACATTTCTAGGTCATTCCAACAAATAAGTTCATGTGTATTATATAATTTTAATATAAGGATAGTTGTTCTTATTTTTCTTGAAAAATTGATCAGTACATCACCTATGTTCTCTATAATTAGGTAGCATTACCATTTTTAAAGGGAGATATTTTGAGCAAAATTGTATACTTGGAGTAATTAAGAAAGTTAAGGAATTCTGTAAGGATTATCCATCTTGTTATGTTAATAGTTACTAACTTTTCTATCAATTACTTTTCTAGATCTTGAATTTGAATGGTCTATCTAAATTATGAATTGCATTCTTGTTACAAGGTTGCTAATCTGTGTTATGCTAGATTAGTTGAAAATATCATAAGTTACTTCATTTTAGTTTTTTATACATCAATTATGTTAATTAGATATTTAGGTGTAGTAGTAAAACATTAAAGCATATTTGATTCCTACTTATACTTTCAATTTATCCTTAGAAATTTGCCTAGTTTGTGATGAAAATTGAGCATTATCTATTTTACATTACATACTAGTTTATATGTATGTTCAGGTTATTGAGACCTTGTCATGATGTTTGAGATAAATATCAACAATCACATTCATTTCTTTTCTACCTTAATCTCCTATTTTTACTCTTTTTTTTAAAATAATGCACTATAGCTTAGATCCCATTGTCAATATTCACTTAGATTAGTGTAGCTTATAACTTTGGTCAAGATTCATCAAAATTCATAGAGGTTGGGAATAAGGTGTCTCCTAAAAATAAAATCATACAAACATTGTGGAATGGTGTACTCCACTTTGTTGCTATTTCACCATAGGTACTATAATTTCCAAGTACCATCAATTCATGCTCTAACTTCTTGAAATTCTGAAATTAGAAGTGTTCTTTAAACACTGAGAGAACCTATGGTACATTTAGAGGCATCAACACTTATCTGAGTGATTTTGATTATTATTTTTAAAATTCTTGTAATTTGATATGTTACCCTGCACTATTGGTCAAAATTTTCAATTTACTAGGTTGTAATTTGGCCATAGATGAATTGGAAGAAGGTGATGATTGTGTACAAGGTAATGACCAAATTTGGGACATATTGACATGAATCATAAATTTCACATGATGTGTGTGTATGAATTATAATTTTTTAATGATTTTTGGTCTAGTTTGTGCATTATTAAAAGAAGTCTTTCATACCTGTAATTTTGACATCATAGTGGTGAGAATTGAATGTATACATTTTATCCTATTTTAAAGGGTGTAGAGAGACATTTTTTTTAAGAATTTTTTTTAAAAGAATAAAAATGTCACTTAAAATGATTACAAATATAATAAAATAATTTTATTCCTATTTTCATTGATTTTAATTAATTTATAAAAAAAATGGGTTCTCAAAAATGCCCCAAACATTATTTGGGAGGCCCATGATGCCCCCCAAGATTAGGGTGGAAAAATTAATATTGATAATTGGGCCTTTGAATAGAATAAAATGACCATTTTAAATTATTAGAAGAGGCTAAAAATAAATTAATTAGAGGAAAATAGGATGAAAATAGATCAAGACAAAAATAATCCTCCTGAGAAGAAAAATGGAACACAATAGAGGTAGGGCTGAAAAATTCAAATTGTAGGCAATAAAATCATCCTTGGGGGTAAAAATAATTCAATTTTACCCTCCCCTATTGTAATATAGAGTTTTGGTGCTTTCATGTAAGAGAATAATAAAAAATGGTGAATATTCCTCACCATAGGTACCTAGGTGAGCATGTGAGAGAGTACCAATGACCACCAAGGAGTGGGGCATTGGTAGGTTCCTTTTTTGTTAAATTTTTGCATATATGGAATTTATTAGGGGGTATAAAACCATGAATTGATTATTTTACAATTTTTGAAATGATGAAAAAGGAAAATTTATTTACAAAAATAATGAGATTGTTGCCTTGTGAATTTGTGAGATAAATAGTGAGTTCACCAAAATTCATGAAAATTAAAAAAATGATGATATTGATCATTTGGCTATAAGTCACTTAAATTAAAGTATCATCAATAAAATGGTTAAAATGATATTCAATCATCATAATCACTGGTCAAATGGTGAAAATGACAAGAAATGGTGAACTCACTAGGAGTAGTGAAGTCATCCTGCCAATCAATGGGAACAACTTGTGAAAATGGAGAGATCATAGACTAGTGAGGAAAATGGTAAAAACACCATACATAATGGAAAAAATCCTTGTGTAAAGGTTAAAATATCATAAAAATTATTAGATCATCCTAAATGGCCAATGGAATAGTAGAAAGGAAAAAATATGCTAGAAACATAGAATGCTAATGCCAAAATTAGAAGAAAGTGGTAAAAATGATCAACTAGAGAAAAATAGATAACTGATTAACATTGTTTGGTTTTGATTTGTTGTATGCAAGAGTGAGTATGTGTTTTATAGTGCATGAGTGATGATCATGATTATTACACCATCCTTGTATCATGACTGATGAGGTTTTAGGACTTTTAGAGGTAGTATATTTATGGAACATAGCCCAGATACT
This sequence comes from Torreya grandis, assembly GCA_037957365.1. Lineage (NCBI taxonomy): Eukaryota > Viridiplantae > Streptophyta > Pinopsida > Cupressales > Taxaceae > Torreya > Torreya grandis. Next base: position 573,310 of record JARHVA010002971.1, read on the forward strand.
AGTTATACATGTAGGGTGAGATTATTATTTAGTGTTAGTAGATTGATGACACTATGAGAAATAAAATTTATACCTAGTAATATTTATGGTCATGGTGATGTTAGGGGATGTATGATATATCTTACGAGTGCCTATTCAAGGGTGAAAGATCTATCAGATGCTACAAGGAAAATGAGTCATGTTTGAGGACTTGAATAGGCTAACATATATTACATTTATGGAGGGAAATTGATATTGATGACTTATATGACTTGAAATGGCCCCTAGATGTTGTTCCTATAGTAATAGTAGCATAGTGCCACCACTAACATAATATTTAGTACCCAAGGATGTAGTGATCCTAGTGGCTCTTGTTAGCAACCTTTTACTACCTGAAAAGAGTGGGTGGTTATTTTAGATCAAAATCATAGGGGTGATTCTAGACACACTTTATTCTACCACAAATCATGGGGACCTATGATACTAACTTAGTTGTATCATGACTTACACATGATAACATATTAGAGGGGTCACAACATTGGGCATAACACCCTAATTCAAGTTTGGGCTTGGGAACATATTGTTATAAAGTGGCTAATTGGTCATAGATTTTAAAGGGGAGCCCAAAATAAAATACAATATGGTTGGTTCTATATGTGAAAAATTTAATGAGGCCACATGAGATGCCTATATTTATATCATAGGGGCATAGATGAGATATTAGATGATTAACTTCATCAAGAAGTTGCAAATGGCTAATCAATTTGATTCAGTAAAGGATGGACATGTTAATAGATATATCATGACACCATGTTACACTAAAATTCATCATTATTTAATTTTGGATAGTTAAAATCCCAATTGAGTGCAATAATAGTTAATTTTCCAACATGATGTGCATGATGAACCATATTTCTTTTTGCATGTGACTTGGAGCTTAGATAATGGGTGGTAACAATATAGATAACCTAAGAGATAAATATATTTGTTATAGTAAATCTTATAGATTTGGTTTATGTAATTGATGTAGTATATGTCACATGATATATGCCAATGTGACATGGTGGGTAGGCTTTAGTCCTATTCAATGGACTAGACCCCAACCCCAATAACTTAGACAACATAGAAGGGTAAGAAATAGATATGATTTAGCATAGGGGTAGACTAAGGAATATGGATAGGTACATATAAATGGTACCACATAAAAGATAATATCTCAATCCATATCTTTTGAGGTTATTTAGGATCTTGTACAATGACCTATGTATCAATTTTTTCAAATTTTAGTTCAGCATGTGGCACAATTTACTCCCTTGGTTATATACTCTAGCTTAGATGCCAATGATAGTTATGATAGATATGAATATGGATATGGGGATGGGGTATAGGGTCCCTTGGTAGATATATATAAGGCTGAGTCTATATGTGGCAACATGGGATAGGGTACATGCATAGGTATAGTAGAGGTAAGGCCCTCTGTGCATGGCACAATTATAAGGATAGGGGAGGCAAGGATCTATAGTAATATTAGGTTATAAAATGATTATTACCTAAATAATAAGTTATATCATGAGATTATAATGAGATTAATTGAGATATTTGGCTTGGAGTAGGATGTAGATAGGCTACATGTTGAGTTTGTGATAACTTAGGGTGAGACTACTAGACTACATGGTATCATTACTTAGCGAGATACAAAAAATAAAACATTAAGGGGTAAATTTGCCTAGATGATAGCCATCCAAGGGAAACTTAAATTTTAGGATTCCAAGCTAGCTACAACTCCTAGTGATTGAGATAGGGTTCACACAAACTAGGACATGGTAAAGCATGATGTTCAATGGTTTCATGATGACCTAGTTAAGGCTCAGTTGATTGTGTCAAATTAGGGCTTGGCCAAATCACTAGCCAATTTGATCTAGGAAAAGGATGATTCCCTTCATGAAAAGGATGACACCCTTTGTATGAAGGATGACACCCTTCATCTAAAATATGAGGTGACCTATTATCACAATTTATATAAGTTAGTAGTTTTAGTAGAGGGTAGAGATCTTTCGTAGAGGGAGTGCACATATAGTTAGAGGACTAGTCAGACCTATAGATCCTAGCATACTATAAAATTAGAGTGGTAAATGGCATAACTAACACCATAGTGGGGAGTGATTGGTGCAACACTAACTCCACCACCTCTAGGCATAGGCCAAAGTTTAGATTGAATTCCCCCTAGGGATGGAGTGATCCTAATTTGAGATTATGCTTGTATGTCTACATATTTGTTTTATATGAGATTTATATATTATCATGATGTATAAAATTTTAATTTTGAGATATATATGACATCAATTTATGCTCATGGATATTTTACATGGATTATTGATATTATTTTATTATGATGTTCTATACATTTGTACTACCAAATGTTAGATCTAGATTGATTGATCAAAATATGGATATTGATGTATATTTATTTTCCATGATTCTATTATATTCATTGAAATTTCATGTTTACATTTTTTTTTATCTCATTAATGTACATTCAATATGACTAGATGGTGTATGCTTGTATTAGGAGATGCATGTCTTTACTTATCATAGAGATATACATGTTGATTTCAAATTATGTTATGTGAGGTGTTTATGGAAAATGAAATGTCATTGTGATCATGTATTGGATAAGATAATAGTGATTTTAGAGATGTATTTCAGCCTCACATTGCTATGTAATATTTTATCACTTGGTTTTCAATTTTTTAAATGAGCTTATGTATCATAAGCATAAATAACCTATGATAACATTGCATGTCAATTACACATAGACCACGTCAAATGCAAATATTTAATATTCAAGATAATGATAAAATATCAAAACCTAAATTGAAAATCTAACACATTTTAATACATACAAAAAAAAAATTAGTTAAAATATAATATGTAAACAACCTAAATACAAGATATGAAATATAAAGATTTAAGTGTAAAACATAATGTACCAAACATAACAAAATGATATAAATAGTCTAAACACAAAATGTAACCAACTTAAAATTAAGAAATGAATCATCAAGAATTATGTGGAAACAAAATATCTTAAACAAAAACAAATGATATAAATAAATACCCAAATAAACATGAAATAAAAGATAAAACCAATTAAGTTATCAAAAATTTGTGCACATGTAATGCATAAGGTGTTATGCTTTGGATATTTTGCCCATAATAGGGGGAATAAAAGAAGAGGGAAGGGGTGGTTGAGCTAATTCCAAATTACCCAAGGCAAGTTGACATTACCTAAAAAGTCCTATGGACTTTAATCCAAATGTATTTATCCTACTATTTGGGATAGAATAAAAGTGATGATAAGTATGTATATGATTATAGAGGAATAATATGAAAGACATGATCTTAAAATGATGAGATATTTGAGTAAAATATTTGTTCACAAAATGATGAGAGAATCAGGTAAATGGTGGAATATGGAAATGGAAATGAGAAGTGGATAAGTACAAGTGATATAGCTAACTTGAGATGCCCCATGCATCCAAGCACTGCCTACATAGTCCGTACGGACCCTCAAATTGATGTAGTGCTTCCAAAAATGGGAGGATAATTAATGGTATAGAAACAAGGACATAAAATGAAATATTTTGGATAAGAGGTTCATTCCTATAAAATTTTGGGGATTTATATCTCATGTAGACATTATATGACAATTTTCATGATATTGTGATTTTAAAGGTTTTTATAGGTCTTTTCAATGTTTTTGAGTTTTTTGGAATAAGGAAATTAAGGTAATATTTTAAAATGTATAAATAACCATCTATTAAAGGATAACATCCCTTAGGTCAAGGCTCAAAAAATATCTAAGCCAGTTGTAATAGTAACTACCAAAAACCAACATCAGAACCTAAGGAAATGGGGGATGCCACAACACAAAAAGATTAGAATGGGAATGACATGATGGGGTAAATAATATGAGGATAATTAATTATATTAAGTTACAAGGAAATATCAAATAGGTAACACTATTATTCACATACTTGAAACATATGTCTACAAAGAAGTTGTTGCTGATCATTTTGGGGTGACTTTGGATTAATAGTTGTTAAATTTGCCTATAACACCTATTGGTCATAACCAAGATCATGATGATAATAATAAAATATGGAAAATTAATAATAATGTCCCAAGGAATGATATGATAAAAGGATAATAATTATCTAGGGAATGGTATGGGAAAAATAGGAATATTAAATGGTTACCCCTAAGTGAGTGTTCTCATAACAATGGCTCATTTTCAATTTTAGCATAGTAACATTTGAGATGAATGAAATTCAAAGGTTATTTGAGCTCTTGTCCATTTTGTATAGCCAAATTTTAGGCCTTTGAACCATAATTTATAGTAACACAAAAGGGACCAAGACAAGTGGCATCAAATTTTCCTTTCTTCTTGCACTTAACATTGGTGTTCTTTTGATTTTCTTTGAGCACCAAATCACTAATTTCAAAATATCAAGGGATAATACATTGGTTTTATATATGGTGTAGCTAGTTTTGATAGGATTGTAAATTGTCTAATTATACTTTTCTTTTCTCAGCCAACAGGTTGAGCTCTTACAATCTGGGCACTCTATATTCCTCATCATCAAAAATATCCTATAGAGAAATGAGTAAAGAGGAAAAATTGATCTTAATAGGGATAATGGTATGACAGCCAAAGACTAATGATTATGGTGTGGCTCTTATAGGTGTGAAATTATTGGTATAATAAGCCCATAAGGTAGGGAATAATTGTAAATTCCAATCACAACCAACATCATTGACAATATTTTTAAAAATCTTAATAATGGTTTTGTTTGATGCCTCTGCTTAGTCATTACCTTATGGATAAAAGGATGTGACCATTTTATACTTGATTTGGAATTTGGTATAAATGGATTTGACATATTTATTTTTGAATGGGCCACCATTATCAGATATAATGGTGGAAGGAATGCCATAGCATCATATGAGGTGATAGTGGATGAACATGGAGATCTAATTTCTAGTTATGTGAGGGGTATAGACTCTATCCACTTAGTGAAATACTCTATAGTAAATAGGATATGTTTGTGGACATTTGAGGAAGTGGGGTTGATTTTACCCATGAGGTTGAGTCCCTAATTAAAAAAATCCATGGTGTAGTGATAAGTTGGATTAGTAAAAAAAAGAGCATGGATTAAATAATTATGTCATTGATAAGTGTCCCACTTCCTGACATGTCGACAAGCATCTGTCTCCATTATTAACCAATAATACCTAGTTTAGAGGAGTTTCTTGGCAAGGACTAGGCCACTAGTTTGGGCCCCATTACTTAATTCATGTACATCCTTCAACACTAATCTGGACTCTCCTAAAGTTAAATAATGAAGTAACATTCCATCACACCCTTTGTGATAGAGTGTATTTCTAAGTAAGGTATATCAGGTACCTTTATAGATGAAGGATTTATGTTGGGCTCATGATAGTTCTATAAGAATAATTTTGTAATGGAGGTAGGTGTATAGGTATTTCACCAAGGGATATATGGACCATCAATATTGCATACCATCTCAAAATCTAAGTGTACATGAATTGGTTGAAGAAGGTTTTAATAAGAAATTGGTACTATTTGGCACTGCCAACCACTAGTATCATAGACCCAATGGTTACTATAGCATCTAAAAATATATTATTGGTCTTATGTATTTTTTAAAACTAAATAGTATCAAAATGAGGCTTGAGTTTGTCAACCATACTCTCATAAGGTAAAATCTTCTCATCTCTGGTTTAGTACTACTCTATATCCTAATTAATGATCAATTGAGAATCCCTATATACCATTAATTGTTATATATTCCATTATATTATGAAACAAAGTTTTTTAATAAGTGCTTAATACTCAGCCATGTTCTTAGCATAATGGAATCTAATATATAATGTCTTGGGAATGAGATTCCCTTATGGTGTGATGAAAAAAATTCTAGCCCCTAATCCATGTGATGTGAATGAGCCATTAAAGTGTAATTTCCATTATTTAAAATCAATAACTTATACCTCTAGAGTCAGAGTTGACTCATTATGAAAATCAGATTTGAGTGGTTTCATATGTAATATAGGGGCTTTAACAAGATAATCTACAATAAATTATCCCTTAATGACCTTTTGGTTTTGATATTGATAATAAAATTCACTCAACAACATTATCCATTTGGCTAAGTGACCTATTAGAGTTTCATTAGATAATAAATATTTGAGAAGATCAATCTTATCAATAATAATGTCTTATTATTTAGCATGTAGTGACACAAATTTTGGGAAGTTAACACCATTACCAAAAAAGCCTTTTCAATTGGCATTTATTTGTTCTCATATGTTACAAGTGTCCTTCTTAAATAATAAACTGCCTGTTCTTTACCTTACTCATCGTGGTAAGCAAAAAATTCCCCCAAGGCATGCTCTATTATAGAGATGTAAAGTAGTAATGGTATTCCTAGTGTATGTGGAATTAATAATAGAGGGTTGCCAAGGAATTATTAAATTATTAAAAGTCCTGGTGACAACTTGTATCCCACTAAAATTCTACAACTTTCTTCAAAATATGAGTAAAAGGATGGCATCTATCTACCAATTAAGAAATGAACTAACAATTGATTGAATTTTTCCTTGAAGAACACAAAGATTTTTCAAAGTATAAAGATGAGGCATTTACATAATGTCCTTAACCTTAGAAAGATTAATTTCAATGCCTCAAAATGACATAATAAATCCTAGCAATTTTATAGAAGTGAGCCAAAGATGAACTTCTTAGGATTAAAGCATACCTTATATTCACAAAGTCTCTCAAAAATTCTTCATATAAATTTAGGATTCCCTAAACATGTCTTGGATTTGGTGAGGATGTCATCCATGTATTCTTAAATAAATTCATGCATCATATCATGGAAGATGACAATCATGGCACATTGATAATTTACCCTGACATTCTTTAATTTTAATGGCATGACTTGATAACAAAATGTCCCCCATGATATGGTGAACACTTTTTTATGTTAGTCTTTCGGTGAAAAATTGATCTAGTTATATTGTTAAGTTAACTATCATGTCAATTTTTAGTAAAGGGAAGTCATCCTTAGGACATGCCTTGTTAACATGTTTAAAGTCATTACACAAGTAAATTCCATGAGGATTTTTTTGCTGATAGGAATAATGTTTGAGATCCATTCTGAGTACTCCAATGGCTGGATGAATCCTACTCCCAATAGTTTCTCTAGCTCTTTCTAAACCAATTTAATAATGCACATATGCATTTTCCATAGTTCCTATTTGATTAGCTTGGTATCTAGGTGTACAATAAATTGATGTATGACTAAAGATGGGTCTAAGCTTTACATGTCTAAATAAGTCTAAGTGAAGATGTCAATAAATTCCTTTGGGATAATAATAATAAATTTGTGTTCCTCAGTAGTGAGGGATGTGCCTAAGTAAATTATTTTGAAATCATCATAATTTTTGATGTTCACTTCTATTGTATATTATACAAAGAAGTATTGTGGCTAACATGCCCCCTTTATTCAAAATGGGGGACCCCTATAAAAATATCATGAACTAAATCTTCAATGTGTTTACTTTTATTCTCATCGGTATCACCCACTTAAATTCTTAAAATGTACATTTCTCTAATTTCCCCAAGTAGTAATGAGCCTCTTTTATTTTTAAGACTAAGTAATGTTTTTTAATGAATCATGGTGATAAAATTGTAGGTAAGCTTTCATCAAAATATCTTAGAGCCTCATTCCCTTCTCAGAGCAAAAAATTTGTTTCCCTTTATGGAAAAGCAAGATCTATATATTTGATAAGTAATATTTTATATATCATGTTACTTTTCATTTTCTTAGTATTTTTTGTGAAAATTTTTAGAGTTTGACCAAATGAAAAGGTTCTACATGATTGAGTGTTAAAGCAACCAATCCCCCAAACCTATCATAGATGTTAGATCCTAGGAGAGCCCAATATAATGAAAAAGGTGACACATCATCATGTGTTATAATGGCCAATCCCTAGACCTATTAGATATGTCAGAGCCTAAGAGAGTTTGACCAAATGAAAATTGGTCACATTTCCATGTGTCAAAGTGTCCATTCCCCTAGACCTATCAGATATGTTAGAGATTGGGAGAGCCTATCCAAATGAAAAGGTGCCACATCAATGAATTCAGAGTGGCTAATCCCCTAGACCTATCATAGATATTAAATCTTAGGAGACATAGTTTAATGAAAAGGTACCACATTATCATGTGTTAGAGTGGCCATTCCCTTAGACCTATTAGAGATGTTAGATTTTGGGAGAGCCTAGTCAATAAAAACATGCCATGTCACCATGTGTCAAAGTTACTAGTCTTCTAGATCATCCACATATGTTAGATCCTGGTAGAGATCAAGTAAATAAAAAGGCACCACATCATTGAGTGTCAGAGTGGATAGTTCCCCAGACCTATCAAATATGTAAAATCCCAAAAGAGCTCATCCAAATGACATTAAGTGTTATAATGGCTAGTCCCTTAAAATTATTAGATATGCCAGAGCCTAGGAGTGCTTGGCTAAATGAAAAGGAACCACATCACCCGTCATATAGATGAACTAGTAGCCACCTAAGGCCCCAATAATGTTAGAATAAAGTACATATGAGATTAGAGAGCCAATCAAGATATGCCACATGGCCCTAGGTGATAAATCAATCTTCTTAATGGAATGATGTCGATTATGGATTTGTGCCTAGGTACTAACCATAATTAGGAAGACTAATGTGTAACAATCCCATTGGGTTTTACTAGAATAGGGTTATTTAAAAAAAAGTTAATTACACAAATTTAATTAACATATTTCTCCTTGATGAAACCTACCAAAGTTATATTTAACTAAATACCTTATATTTATTTAACCTTATAAATGTCTAAACTAATCCATTTAGCTAATGATCACCATAAAGACAATTTCAAGAATAGGTATAATGTTGAATATGCAAATAAATACTGAATTAATTCTTAAAATTAGTATTACAAATTCAACCATGATTGATACAACATTATATCCGCTACTATAATTATATGTATGAATAAAAGGTATAATTTCAACAATAATAAATGTCTTCATAATAATAATACAATGATACAAAACTATAGAGCATGAGTCTCAATG
>JARHVA010002971.1:587500-630000 GCA_037957365.1 Torreya grandis
TTCAATTCAATGACCAATTTAACCCTAATAACAAACCTTCCCATAATTAAATAATATAATATCAATTATAATCCCTTTGATATTATGCACGCACATTGACTTCCAATAATAACCATGCAATCAACTTTATAAAAAGTCATTAAACATTATAATTTTAATGGTAATGTCTACCAACACAAATTCTATAATAATACCCTTGACTTCAAGTTAGATATATTGACATTTAAACAATATAATGGTATTACCAAACAAAATTACACAATGAAACTATTGACATTGTCTTAACATAGGATTATTAACATTGCCTAAGCATAAAGGTTTTTTAATGATCATTAGTCGATAAAATTGACATAATAATGACCATCCCAAACTAATGTCATCCATAATCATTAAAAAATAAACTCCAATTTATTAATGATTCAGTACTAGGTTATTCAACTATTATAAATAATAATAATAATAACCTTCTAAGCATTAATAATCAATTAACAAACAAATCAAGAAAAGTAATAGAATCCATCTACTACTATATAAATGGATACAAAATAAAACACTATTATACTACACTCAGCTATATCCAAGACAATAGAAAGTCTTAATAAGACATACACAAATAGACTCATTCGACACAACAAAATCATATGAGTCGATCTAGGTACAAAACTCATAAGTGAAATTAGACAACTGGATTAGCATAAACAAAAAACAAAAAATAAGGTCATAGTAGAATTATATTAGAAACCAAAGACATACTAAAGCTATCTAATCAAAACTAATCACATGATTTTGACTATTTGTGGTGTGTGTGTGGGTTTCTAGTATTTCCCTCTATCATCCCCCACTGCCTCCATCTATTCCACCCTCTCTAATGATGCCCTTCCTCCATCACACTCTAAAGGATGAATTTATCTTGTATCCACCTCAAAATAATGAAGGTATTTATCCCAAAACAATATATAATCCATAATATACTACTAAAATAATTAAAAAAACATGATCATCATGTACATAATAAAAAAGTACAACTAAAGCCATAGCTAATCAATCATGTAAATTAATCAACGTATTACTTACCATAATTATCATATGAAATCAAGTTTAAATAAATAGTAGTTATTCAAATAATAACCATAAAATTACATGAAACAATACGTTATTAGACTTATAGAGAAATTGGGATGTGACATAATGAATAGATGACATGTGTTGAAAAATAGGAGTTAATTGATAAGCCTCTAAGAGATGAGACCATGTGCTTCCCATGCACTGGGTATTAACAAAATGGGAAGCATGGCCTGATTGGATGATTTTAAAGCATCCCATCACCATTACTATATTTTTCTAGTGGAGGATTATCATGGGCTCTGAATTTGATTCTAGATTTATAAATAAAGAGAAAAAATGCAGCCACCAACTCAAATTCAAAGTCATAACAAGTGAGCTACCAAACACCATAAATACAAGGGGTTATATGCATGAATTTATAAAATACTAAGATAATCTCACTAATGGTTACCATTTTTGTCTTTGAATAAATATCCAACTCCTTAATTTTGAATTTCCACAAAGCACCCCTGTATTCTATTTTTTTTACACTCAATATTCTCAATTTCTCCTGCATCCTACTTCAATGGCTGCATCATCCTCAAACCCAAAGGTTGAACTTGAATATAGGGATACCATATTATTAGCTATCTTGACTAAGTTCAAGCACTAAAATGATTTATTTAAAATAGTCAAGTAATTCCCCTAGGATTTATGCTCAAATGATGACCAACAAGTATGGTATGAGGATGCCCTTAGATTATATAATAAGTGCAAACTCCATAGATACATGACCAAAATAAAGGAATTATCCTACACCAACTTATTGAGTGACATCCTTCATAATGTCATCCTTAGGTAGGACAGGGTCCATAGATGGGTATGCTCACCCAACTCTTAGCACTATATTGTTGAGATCTATGGGAATGCCTTCAAGGTGTACTACTCCCTAACAAGTTAAAATTTCTCGTATGATGTATTGGTACTAATGGCCTATATGGGGACCTACTAGATATATTATGTCCTCCATAATTAGGCTCATAACCTAGATTTTAAGGGGTTTAATAAGGAGGATATCAATGCTTACACAGTTTCCACCTTCCAAGAGGAGGTTCAAGTAGGCATGATCCTATTGAACTAGCTATTTAGGGGCTAGGATTGCCTTCACATCAATGATCTTTGGGTGCCTCTCATGAACATGATTCTTACATGCTCAAAATTCCAAGACGTGGGAGGATTAATCAACTTCAATTTGGTCCATGTCATCATATATGCCCGAGCTAGGGGTAATTTCTACATGATAAGATACCTATTAGATGTAGTCTATGGGATGCTCTCTTTCAAGCATTTAGAATTTATTTCATGTATTCTTAGTGGCTTTATGGTCCATGTAGTATTTTATAATATGTATGACCACCAATTCCATAATTAGATCTAGGACATATGTGAGAATTTATACTCAGTGGACTACCAAGCCATCAATAAGGCTTTGATGCCTCAGTTCTCAAGGAAATTAGGGGTTCCATCATAACCATCAATGACTATTTGTTGTATAAAGATGAAACTATGATATAGATTGAGGGTTTCTTGAAATGCCCCATCTACCTACTATATTATGTTCCTAACCACCTAACAAAATAGGATATTGCCTATTAGTTGGTAGAAGTAATATTTGGGTTCTACATACAATATCAAAATAAGGTGTACCCATAATTCTCAATCACCATAAGGCATCATGTCTACCATACCTTCCATTCGATTAAAAATATGGTATTTGGGTGAGACTCCTTCACTCTTACAAAGTGCAAGATCCTATAGTGGGAATGTAAAGGGGTAATCTAAGATTACTTGGTGTGGTACTCAACCTACCTCAACATCAACTATGGTCATCAAGCCAAAGATGATGATCATCTTTATCTAAATTCCAATAAAGATCAAGAGGTGATATCTTGAATCATAACCAATAATAAGAAGAGGGGAAATAAATCTCAAGTAAGCCCTTCCATACTTCCACCAAATCCTACTAAGTCTATAGAGGACCTAACTTAAATAACTCCATCCATCTCTTAAGGAATCCTGAAAGACATTTTACCTCCTTTTCCTCTTCATGCTTCAGTTCCTTCTCCACCTTCTCCAGTCATTCCCCATTATTTATCTCCTTTTTTTCCTCCTCTAGTCACTCCTCATGATTTTAATCCTTCTCTAACTCCTTCAGTCACTTATTATGATTCAGCTCTTCCTCTACCTCCTCCAATTGATCTTCACTCTTTTCCTCTTATGAAATCTATAGTAGCTAAGACATAATAGAGTTAGTCCTAGACTACTCAATGCTAGATATCTAAGGCATAACCCCCTCAACCACCAACACCTTAGTCTTGGGATACATAAACCTTGAGGTTTGATGTGACTAATAGGTTGAAAGAAAACCTAGAGTGAGGTTATAAATATGCACCCATCTAGGTTCCCCCTATCACACCTTTATCTCATCCCATTTCCCTTCTACCCCCCACTCCTACCACTTTCCAACTCCTAGTTTTAACACCCACTAGTTCCACTCTAACCCCATAAATCCATTAAGTGGTGAATCCTTTATTAATCATTACTTTCCCTCCATATTTTTCCTAGGTACCTTTGGCCCCAGTCCTATCGAGCATATTTACTTATTCATTCCCTTATTCTCCCTCCATATCACAACTTTAAATCTTCCCAATGCCTCCTTTGGGTGTGCCTTTAGCAGCAAGGATGACTATGACTTTTGGAAGCATACCACTTATAATAGGGATCCTCTGAATGCCTACCCTAAATAATTTTTTACTCCCCTTAGAAAATATAAGTCCTTTTCCATCAGCCCCTATGGATCTTATCATCTTTGTTAGACCATCTACTACATTATTCATAACTGACTTGGGTAAGAGGCTAAATAAGAAGTAGAAGGCAACTCACACTCTGGCCTTAGTTTGAAGTCCTTATACCCTAATTAAACCTCATCTATAAACCTAAATAACTCATCTATCCTTAGCCATAGTATATTGATTCCTAATTCATCATCCCCTTTTTTATTACCTAAGTTACCACATGGTTGGCCTTCAACTAGCCCATATCTTCCCTATTGTTTAATGACCCATTATGATGGGTAATTCCACATCAAGTGAAACTAACTTAGGAAAAATGACAAGAAAAAATGTTCCCTTAGTCATTCCATTTTTTTATCCCTCTTTTCACTCCTATACCCCCTCCAACTCCACTACTTTCCTTATTCACTCCTTCCAATTACTCCATCTCCCCTCCACCTTATCCTCTATCCTTCACTACCATTTTAACCACCCATACTATACCTCCCAAAACCATTGGGATGGTCCTAAGGTCATAGGTGTTAGAGGTGACTATCCAGGGTGACCCAAATATTTAATAGACTTTTGAAGGAGCTTACAAAATCACAAAAATAACACTAACATAGAGGTTTATCTAGGAGGGGAAACTGTTGGTATGGCAAACCCATAAAGATTTTTTCTCCCTCACCAAGATGAGGACTTCCATTAGGGAAGAGATGATGGGTGAGGACACACCATCAATTTTTTGGGCTACCCATGATATGTTTAAGTAGATCCTTAAGGACATGTATACCTAGGTTCACACTTTGTAATATAAGTGAAGAGCACATTTCTAATCAGGATAGTTGGGCAAGTCAAGGATACCCTCTTACTACTTTTCTCCTTCCTTAAGAAAGTAGTGGAGATTTTGGTTGAGATGATCATAGTTACCCAATGGACTCAAGCCTACATAAAGAGGATTACATATATTGATGGGAAGTGTCATAAGATTCAAGTGGTGGCCAACAAGGGAATGTTACCAGAGATAAAATTTATGCTAGCCCCAAAGATGGAGTTTTAAAAAATATAGGCCAGGAACATGAGAGTTGCAATAGAGGATTGGTTGGCCTTGACTCGCACTACAATGCGACCCTTCAAAGAGGGAAAGAATAATATATTGACCTATTTCAAATAGGTCAATATCTCTATGTTATTCCACCCATATGGCAACTTACTCAACCAAGAGAAATTTAGATTATGCCTAGGTCAATTCAACTAGGCTATGACAGAGAAAGTGCCAAGTAAAAATAAGGAGCTCAAGCAGTACTAGACCTACCAACATAGTATATAGTGAGAATCAACTAGGTCTCTGGAGTCTAGGCATCAATAAAATCACCCTTTCATGTTTCTATAAGACTATCAATTTAGGCTGATGTAATCTTCAAAGATCCCCTAATGAACCTTGCCATGATGGACAAGGTGTTTGACCTCATGGTAGTTGTATTGGAAGTTAGGAGTACCTAGTCAAAGCAGTTAGTAACTAAACACTCTCATCCACCTCCACATGTCAATTGAGTATTCCCATACAAACTTGTTGCAAGTTTATAGGGATTGTTTTGTTCAAATTTTAAAATATGGTTATTGTTGTAATGAGTCTCCATCATGGCTTAGGATTGGATCCTTATACTTTTTTGAGGTGAGCCCCATGCTTATGTATATAAGGACGATTTGTATTTTATTATAGGGTTGATAAAAATTACTCAAAAGTGTTATCAAATTATATCCAAGATCTCACCTACTTGTCCTTCATCACTCTAGACTATAAAATCGGCCTAGATCAATTATTTTAATAACATTTACTCTTTCTAATGAATACAATCTCTATTTTTTAAAAGAGGGTTTGTCATGTGTTTTAATTTTCTTTCATCTTCATATTTGAATAATCATCAATGCTAGGTTAATTAGATTAACACTTTGTTGTTTTATGTATTCCATGGTCATGATGTGCTTAGCTATTATGATTATTGTGTGAGTTATTTGATTTACCCTTTGGTAGTGTCGATAATTTGTGTGTCAATATACAGATTCTCATATGGTGTTTATGTGTATTATACAATAAACTCCTATTAATCATCATTAGTGAGAACTCATATTCAAGGCATATTCCCAGTTACCTCATATTATTCCCAATGTATGTTCTTAGAGGTAGAAATTTAGTGAAACTTGGTCTATAGTGGTATAATTATGGTAGAGTCACATGGCTCAATGACCAACACATTGAGTTCATTTTAAACGTAGAGGTTCCCCTTTTTGGCCATACCCTTGCCTTTCTTTTATGTTTATTCTTTGTAATTGAAATACCCTTTATCCTTGTGTTTAGAAATGATAAGATCAATACTCAAACTCTTATAATAATCTTTGACTTGTGTATAAGATACTAGATTAAAATTTTGATGGTGATAGTGCATATCTTAGAGACTATACACGTAGACTCCATTTATGAAGTCTAAAACCCAATCTCATGAGAATTTCATAAGGAGTAGATTGGATCAAATAACAAGAGTATAGAACCATCTTTAAGAATAGTATGTAAGGATGGAAACTAGTCTTCTTCAGTTACTTGCGAGCCAAATAGATTTCCCATGTAATACAATCAAATAATCCATGTTTAGTAGTGGCTAATTGAAAAATTATTTTGTAGTGTAATGTACCAATTGTGAAAATACCTTATGTTATTCTTCGCTGATTTCAGACCTAACTAAAATTCTTGGACTTGGAGGACAATAGGCCTATTGAAGAGATGAGGAAACTTCACCATGCAAAGGCACCTAAAATAGGTTTTCACTTATGGAATTATCTTTCTCTTCACTTTTTTCTTGATCTAAAGGTGCCTCAAAGAGGTTTTAACTAGAAGATATTGATGTTTTACTTTGTCTATGGCTAGGGAAGTTTTTCTACTCTCTAAAGTATGCCACAGGGTCCAATGTATAATCAAATCCTTGTTTATGATCACTAGATATAAATCCATATTTTAGGCTCATTAGTTTAGAGATGGATTATTTTTTATGGAATTCATACAATGGTATAATTTAATCTTGATGGTCCCATTTGATTAGGTTGGGATGGTGCAAGGAAAGAGGGTAATGGGTTAAATGGTAAGAATGGTGTTAGTATTGAAAAAATAAATATTATCTAGATCATTATAGGCACTATAATTGGATATTATGTCACTACCAAGATTATATTCATCATTTTATGAGGTAATATCACTTTTAAAATCTATGGGTTCACTCCCGAGCAGTGTGATTCTAAGACCCTTATTTCCTACATGCATTACTATGGGTACATGTTTAAGAATTCCTTGTGCTTTTGCCCCTAGAACTTTTCCCTTATATTCATAGTTATACATAATCCTATTTGGAATGGGGTAATTAGTGTTTTGATAAAAATTATTAAATCCATTACCATATAAACAATCTCCTTCATAACTAGTGGGTTGATGTTGATTTGGTGATGTATCTTTTATAAACAGGAGTGGATCTTGTAGAGTGGACATGCACTTACTTTACCAGATCATTTTGGTCCTATTAGAGATATATTTTGGCCTTCCATAGGATTTAGTGGATTTGGTAAATTTTTCAAAATAGAAAGCATCTTGAATACCATATGTGGCTATGCTGGCCTCTTAAACATTAAAGTGAGTAGAAATTGATTTAGGAGGTGCATTAGAGGAATTGGATGTGAGGTAATTAGGGTAAATGTAATTAGACTTTAGAGATTTAAGAAATACTCTTTAATTATTCTTGCCTACATACTCATTAATATGATAATAATTTTAGTTACCATACTCATTAATATGACAATAATTGTAGTTACCATACTCAGAATCTAGGTTTTTGCAATATAAGTATGGCTACAAATCATTAGGAATAGTGACCTCTAGTCTTGAATAAGGGAATTTAAGGCACTAGTATAAGGTGTAAGGGACTACTCATACTTCATGGATCTAAGGATGACCAAGAAGTAGATTATGGTTCATATCTATGTCAATGACACGGTAAAGGGTGTCATGGGTCACATACCTAACAATGATAGCCAAAAAAATGGTGCCTAAAGATTCTCTCTATATTGTCATAAGCTTTGATTTTAATAGTATCCACCCACATGTCTATTTTTATGTATCCCAAAGTTTGTATCAACTTCACAAAAGTAGTGTTTAACCTTGAACCATTATTTATGAGAACATGCTTGACTTTGTGGTGAGTAATGATGGATTCGATGTATAAGGAATTATTATGGAGGGGACCAAGTGATGACATATCACTTTGATCAAATGTGAGTTATTTTTTTAAGGATAAATGTCCTACCAATTCTTAAAATCAAGGTAGATCAATGTCATTAGGTACCTTATATTATTAGTGATTATTATTTAATATTATTCGATTAACTTCAAACGTATGCAAGAGATATAGGATAAACATTTGTGAAGGCATTTTTCTTATTTTTTCACTAATATTATACTATTTATAAGTAGAAAGGAGAGGTGGTTTGGCTTTTGGTGGTATAGTTTATTGATTAGAATTAGTATTAGCATTAAATGGTGGTAAAAGGCCTTTAATTATGACTCATGGACATTATTAGGCCCATTTTAATGTTAATTAGTGCATCCACACCAACTTAGAAAACACATAGAGATGCTTATTATTTTGTATTCTATCATCACCAATTGGTTGGCAGCTAACAACTCTCTTTTTGAAATAAGTAGTATTGGTAAGTAGGTGCATGGGATAATGATGAGCCATTAAAGACAAGAAAGTATTTTTGAATCAAGCAAATTTGGGAAGTGGGTGCATGAGACATCGACTGCAATTAAAGATAAAATAATAGAGGTGGTGGGATGTGTCCCTCTATAACTAGCTTAGAGATTGATGTGATCCTTTCCCCATGATCTCAGGATGCCTCAAAGCTTATAAAAGGAATTCAAGTTCAATTGAATAAAAAAAGGATGAAATAAGTAGTGAAGCTCTGGTAAAATGATTTTGGATAATTAAATTTATCAATAGGATTTAAGTTGAGATGCCTTTTGACATTCCCCTTTGTAATTCCCAAGCTCACCTATGAGATTGGGCCTTAGTAGTTTATGTTGAACCTTTGCTTAGTTTATACAAACTATGTATGTATGGTTGTTTAACATATTTAATGAAGAATGCTTTGTGAAAATCGATAATGGAAAAAAAATTTAATTCTTTGAATGTTTATTGATTTCATGCTTTATTATATCAAATGTGTGGTTGAGTTATTGCATGTTTATAACCTAGATCATTCATGGTGAGCCTATAAATAGTAATGAATCTTGCACCCATGATAGGAAATGTCTAAGTGTGGTTAAGACCCTATGACCTAAATGATACATGTGCCTAAGTGTAATACCATGTCTAAGTCCCTTAACTTGACACCAAATAGGACCTTAATTACTTGAATGTCATTAAACCCATGAGACCTAAGGCTTGCACACATGAATACATAACCAGGGTTGTACAAACCCAAGACTTGAAAGAATAGAATTGTGACATTGCACAACTATCCCAACATAGGCCCTAGTCCCTTCTTTACTATGTTTTGGGTGAGAACATAAGGCTTTCACCTTATGTATGTTGATGCTAGGATATTTAAGTGCTAAATTTTGAGTATCATAGGATATTCAAGGCCTATGCCCTATTAAAACAAGCCTATAACTAATGTGGATAGTTAGGTAAGCATGTAACTAGGCCCATGACCAAAAATGATACTTTTTTACAATATTTTGGTTCTATTTCTAGGAAATTATTGATTTTTTTATTGCAATGGTGCACCAAGACAATGATATGACTCTCCTATGAGAACATCAAGTGCTAGCTAGAATAAGTGGAAGATAGATTTGTGCCAAGGCATCAAAATTTTAGAGGGTATAGCCCATGGAAGTGGATCCAAAACCACTTGTATGATGCCCTAAATGATGTTTTATTTTATGAATTTTTAGATCAAGTGTACTATTGGTTGACTACTTATGTGACCCATATAAATTAGATTTATGGATAATACCTCAAGTAGTTAAAAGAGAACCTAGAGAGACTTGAGAACATAGATACCACTTGGACTAGAACCATAAACAAATGATGTCACCTGGCATGGATAAAATACATGCTTGAGGTCATGGTATCAATATACTCCTTCCCTAAAGAAGTAGAGCATCATTTCTTTTACGAGCCTAGAAGTGCATTTGTCAAATAACTTGGAACCAAAATCAAGAATTTGATGGTAGATTATAGCTTTAAAATAGTGAGGATGGAAGTCTAGATTCCTCTTGCATATGGGTAGTGCAACAGGGAAGAAGGGGACTTGTAGGTGAGGCACAATGGAAGGAGATAAGTAGATTGACCACCAAGAGCTCATGAGATAGGCTTATAAGAAGAGGAGGTATAGACTGATAGAAGATATGGAACTTGGAAGTGATGAGAGGACCTATAGTGAGTAAGAAGGGCATGGAGAAGGATCTCTTGATTGGTATTCATGCCCATAGGAAGGATCACTTGAATAATTAGAATAATCTCCATAATTGATGGGTGAATGCTTGGGATCCTATAATAGATTGACCACTAGAGATAAACCAAATGAACATACTCCCTCTAAACCTATAGCATGGCATGATGTACTAGGTTCCCCAAAGTAAAATAGAAGATTGACAACTGACCTCATTATCAATGTAGACTTTTATTATTTTGTAAATTAGAACTATAACTTTGTGATTGAATAAGTTATCTCATACAAAAAGGTAAGTGAAGATACCTCTGGAATTTGAGGTGCTAGCTTGACTAGATATAATGTGAGTGTAAGAACCCTAGTTTAACTAATGTCATCTACATATTCTAGGAAATAACCCATAGGAAGTGTCCTTATACCACTAGTCGGTAGTATGATGTCATCATCTTTTGTAGTACCAATAATAACCACCAAAATAGTTCTTGGCCTAGTGGTTAGAGGCCTTGGAGGAATAATGCCAAGATAAAAATTGAGAGGAAAAGAACCTCAGGCATTAACTACTCCCCAACCCTAGATCTATTATGAGATGTCTATACTCCTTCTAGAGTACTGAGCCATGGAAAATGCCATAGAGTATGTACTTAAATGTGAGTTACAATGGAATGCTTGAAGAATAACTCAATTTGAGTTAAACCAACTCATTTTTCAATAACCTTACTTGATTTCACCCATACTTGGTATAATATGTTTTATCCTAACCAAGCTATGGTTGATTATGACACCTTGAAAGGAGCCTTTCTAAAGGAGATTGGTATACCTAGGTTTGAGTAGTAGAGAATTAACATGCTCAAGGAGATTAACCAAGGGTTATCAAAGAGCATGTGCTTGCATGATTCTATATTAAGACGCTTTTTTCCAAGATCCCTTATGACATTCACCTCTCCTAACATACATAATGGTTCATGGAAGGACTTCTAGTGCCTTTTAGAAGGGAACTATCCATGAAAACATTCATATACCCTTAGGAGGTAATTGAATCTATGCTTAGGGTTGAGGTGTTTAGGAGTGTTGATAATGGAATTAACCCATTCATGAAGGCATATATTGTGTCTATGGCATACCAACTATAAAAGCTAATTTCTAGTTTATTTTAATATGCTTGAAGTGGGTTGTGGTGTATTTAGTGTGAGATGGAGGGGTATAATAAAAATAACTACCCTCAAAAGAATGTGCACACACTACTTCTCAATTGTGAATTTTATCATGATGTGCATGATGTTCACAACTCCCCCTTGTTTCAATGCACCATTTGAGTCATTATAATACAAGTTGTGTGATGCTTACACTCACAACATAACTAACTACTGAGTCATTGATGAATTGTGTTAGAACATGGAGAGAGGTGCATAATAGCCCACTAAAATAGCTAGAGGGTAGGAAAAGCACATAATTGAGGGTTATGGCCAATACATTGTAAGCTATGGGAATTAAATAGGTGTTAGAGGGTAAGGTTGAGGATATAGTAGAGGAATATTCCCACCATGATCATTCTAAAAGTATGGGTCAATTGAATACTATCAATGCAACTTCCTGACACATCCAATATGTGGATACTATCAAGGACCAAATGTAATTAAAGAGTGCCTTGACTTGTATAAAAAGCTGATCCAAGGGAAAATGAGCACTAATAGGGGTGTAGGGATGATTAGGCATGAGCCTAAAGATATAAAGTGGGCTCCAAAAGTGCAACCAACATGCATAGAGCTAATCAAGGTGTAGGCAACCAATTAGAGTGGATTCACCACTCAAATTCAAATTATACCAACACAAGAGATACACCTAGAATATGGTGAACCAAGCCACACTAAGTGCATCATGTGGCCTGAGCCAAAAGCTATGACCTACCCTAACCTAGTGCATCAAAAGGACATCCTAAAATAATCCATGACTATAATACAAATTTTTTAGGGAGAAATCCAACTAGATAGAGATCTAGAAGCATAGGTTACCACCTCATGAAAACATCAAAATAGCTAAGAGGTTGATGTAAATGATATGATAGAGATTTTATGCCTCCAAAAAATGGATAGGATTATTCTCCTACTAAAAAAAATCTCTTAGAGAATATAGGGAAGAAGCAAAATGAAATTGTTGAGCCTCACATAATTGAAGTTTCTAAACTACATATAGAGTAGTTGTGTGAAGTAAGTCATACTCAAAATATATAGTGTGACTAAGAAATTCTAGTAAATTACACTATTGGTGGATGGTTCATATGTGAGGTATTTATTGACACCGGTGTAAAGGTAAATATCGTAACCAAGAATACATGGGAAATATGGGCATGCCAGCCTTGAGACCTTCTCCCCATGTATTTTTCATGGCCAACAAGACTCAAATTCAACTGATTAGAATTTTGTAGGGAACTATTGTAGATATTATGAGCACTGAATTCCATGTTGACTTTGAGGTTATTGAGTTAGTAGAGTAGGATAACTACCTAGTGCTTCTAGGAAGGCCTTGGTGCTATAAAACTATGTGCTTAAAGAAGTGATACATGACCTTCAAAAAATGGCAAATAAAGGGTAGTGATCCCCCTTTCAAGTGACCAAGGACCCCTATGTGGAGAGTTTTAATCTAGAGGATAAAATCAACCATATTTATAACATCATGATGTAAGGCATCGATAATATCCATCCTTCAAATCAAGGAGTACTTTCCTAATAAGATGGGAGGTTAGCTTCTGATGCCACCAATATCACTTATGATTGATGGGTTGAAGAGGTGTATGAAACCATTGGTCGTAGATTTCACTTTTTATGAAAAAATGTGCTAAAGCTTATGAAGACTATCTAGATCCAAATTGATCACACTTAGAAATGATGGGTGCCATGTTAGGAGAAGAAAGGAAAGAGTGTACTCCACCTAAGAAAAGGCAATCTTGTAGCACTCCCAAAATTTGAGGGGAGAAACCCAGTGGAGATATATGTTAATGACCTTGAATCATACATCCCCAAAGAGATAGATAGAATCGGTTCACTTGTCTACAACTTGAGGAGCACTATCAGGCACTAGTGGGTAGTACAAAGGTCTAAAAAATAAAGGTCTAACTTGTTGACTTAGCCAGAGGTAAAGGTGACCATATACACTAGATTTTGGAGGAGTAACAAGAACATGGATATCTTATCATACTTTGGTGACTCTAACCCTATGGAGTATGTGTGTGTATGTGAAGATACATGGACCAACCATAATGAAACTACCTCAAAGAGCTTATGGGTGCATGAATTTTATAGGACTCTAAAGACATGGGCATGATCATGGTACATGGTCAATGAGATGTGCTAAGATATAACTAATTGGGAGGCCCTTAAGGAAAAGTTTGTGCATACCTTCACCTTTTCCTCATATAATTTGGAACTTGCTAACCCATTGAAATTAATTTAGAGGGTATTGTTCAAGTATGCCACAATCCTCAAAGAGTGTTTGAAAGACATGTTTAGAGAAAAAGGATTGGAATTACTAAGATTATTTGTTGAATAAATACTCAATAGTGACTCCAATTAGGAAGATGATGAAACTTGGAAGGAGTGCTCATGGAAAACATTGACCACTAGAAGAAAGCTCATATGTCAAGTAGATGATAGTGCCCCCAATGAAGAAGACACCACTCATCTTGACATTGAGACAATAGATGGAGCTTGTCAAGTTGAGGACTCACACCAAGAGAATAATGAGCCATATCATACCCCACTTAAGATTACGAAATTGGATATTAGTGTAGAAGGAGAGCCAAATATGGATACTCTAGGAACCTATTATTATGATGTAGAGCTAGCATGAATCATAGACCTCCTAAAGGAATTACAATATTTTTTCCTTAGGAATTATCAGGATATGAAGGGAACCTACCCATGCCTTAGGAAAATGAGCATTAAGCTAATTTATGGTGTAAGATTGATAAAAAAATCATCCCTATAGAATGATTCCCAACATCTGCACCAAGGTCAAAACAAAGATTGATGATGTGCTAGATGTAAGGGTCATTTACCTTATGTAGGAGTCTAAGTGGTTGAGTCTAATGGTAACAAAAATAAAAAAAGGATGGGTACATGTTCATCTAAATAAATTAAGAAATGTTGAATGTTGCCTATTTGAATGACCCTTTCCTAACTCCATTCACCAATAGAGTCTTAGAAGGTGTCATAGGCTATAAAATCTACACTTTTATTGATGGGTTTGTTGTTTACCGCCAAGTATAGATTGAGGAGGAGGACAAGCCTAAAACAACCTTTAAAAATAAATGGGGTTGTTTTGATTACAACATGATGAACTTTGGACTCAAAAATGCACCATCCATGTTCTCTAGAGTGGTGATCATCACATTCAAATATTTCATCCATAGGTTCCTCCAAGTGTATCCAGATGATTGGATGGTGTATGGACTCATCAAGGACCATTATGAAAAACTATCCCTAATTTTTTAGAGGTATAGGTGGCCTTAGATATCTCTAAACCTAAAAATTTGCATCTTTATAACACTATTTAGAACCTTACTTAGGCACATCATCTTTAAGGATGATTTGATCATTGATCCAGTGAAGATCACCATCATCATTCAGGTATAAAATCCTTCCATATAGAAATATGTTCACACCTTTCTTGGCCACTATAGATATTACAAAAAAATTATAAGGAGTTATGAAAATATTATTATGCCACTGGAAGATATTTTGTGCAAGGATGGAACTTTATACTAGGGCAAAGCACAAAATAATGCCTTTGATACCCTAAAGCTCATATTAACTATTACACCTATCTTATAGTTCTTTGACTAGACAACACCTTTTCATGTCCATATCAATACTTTTGGCTCTATTATTGGTGTAAACTTGGTACAAATTGGCAAAGGTAAAATGGATCATCCCATCACCTTTTCTAGTTGAAATTTAACCTTAGCAGAGTATAATTACACAACCATAGAGTGTGAGTTGCTTGCCATGGTCTATGCCCTAAAAAAATTTAGAGAATTATTTTTTGGAAATCCCATTCATCTTTTTAAATGATCATGAGGCTCTCAAGTACCTCATGAATAAGCTAGTTTTATAAAAGCACATATGCAGATGGATAGTTATATTTTTGGAATTCTAGTTCACTATTATGGTTTATCTTGGAAAGTAGAACTTGGGGCTAGACCATTTGTCCCACATCAAATTAGTTGATGTTACCTATTGAGGATGACATTCCAAATGTGAAATTATAGATAATCCAAAATTTCCTCAAGGATTTAGTAGAGATCACCACCTTTCTAATGTCTAGAGTTGTGCCCTAGACTATGATAAATATGGAGAAAAAATAGCTAGAAGTTTATGTTGTCCCCTTTCAACTCATTAGAGGAGAAATGTATAAGATAAGAATATATGAAGTTTTGTGTTAATGTGTCTTGTAGTATGAAAGAGACTACATCTTTCAAGAAGTGTATGAAGGCACAGTAGGAGGACATTGTGTTGGAGATGAAATGACAAGAAAAGTGTTGTAGTTAGGTTTATGGTGGCCAAGCCTAATCCAAAATGCTAAGAATTATACCAAGGCATGTGATATATTCCAATTCATAGGAAATCCCAATCATCATGATGAGATGCCTCTCATCCCCATTATTTCCTAAGACCATTGGAGAAATGGGCCATTGATTTTATTAGGTCGATAACTCTTATAACATGATGCACAAGTGCAAGGTATATTCTAGTGGCCATAGATTATTTCACCAAGTGGGCCAAGGCCACACTAATAAAAGACTACACAAATACCACATCCATGTGCTTATTTTACTAAAACATAATAAGTTGATATGGGTTCCCACTTAGTCTGATTAGAAATAAGGGAACTCACTTTATCAGTGAAATAGTGTGTATCCTACTGACTAAGTATATGGTGGTGCACCAAAAAATGACCCCTTATCATCCACAAGTAAATATAATAGTCAAGGTATTTAAAAAAATACTGGTAACATGCCTCATAAATATATACAACATTTATTGTAAGTATGGGATGATTGAGTGTCAACAATGCTATGGGAATATCATATAACTTACAAGCACTTAAATAAGGCTGCACCATTTCAGCTAGTATTTGGTGTTAAGGCGATCATATTGATGGAGTTATTGGTACCATCACTATGCATCACATGTATTGGTTAGTTATATGACCAAGAATCATTGAATGTACGGCTGGAAGACTTGGAGTATTTAGATGACCAAGAATCATTGAACATAAGGCTCGAAGACTTGGAGTGTTTAGATGAGATGCATGCCCAAGCAAAGTAGAGATAGAAAATAGAAAAGGCATGCTAGAAGCTATGGAATAACAAGTATATAAATAATAAGGGGATAATATAAGTAACATTCTTTTTTGTTTTATGACTCTAAATATTTTAAGCACATAGGAAAACTACAAATAAGGTGGATGGGTCCCTATATTATCCACCACATATTGGAGACAAGCACATGCAAGTTGCACATGTTTACTAATGAAATGCTCCCTGGGAATTTCAATGGAAATAATTTTAATCCATATTATCAATAATATGGTTCTTGCACCATGAGGACTCTAAATTTTTGGTCACTAATTAGTTTGATTTAAGATGACCAAAATAATGTTTGGTGAAAGGAAAATAGTTTTTTTTTGTTTTATTCTTTCAATAGTAGTGTAAAGAGTGAAAAAATGATGCTTTGAGGCCCATCAAGAAAATATGATGATATTTCACTCACAATTCCAGCTAGGTGAGTCAATAACTTGTGCTTTCTCAACACTCAAGGCTAGACAACTGAGTTCTGGGCAAGTGAGGATTGATAACCTCAGACAAGTGAAGCACACCAGACCACTATGTAATAGATCCTAAATATAGGGTTATTTCAAGCTCATAGGTAGACAATCATCTAGATATTCACACATAAATCCAATAGGGTGAGTTGAGCCCTTGTACTTTATAAAGCACCTAAGGCTAGATATCTAAGTGGTGGGTACATAAAACTCTCTAGACTTAAAGAGGAAGATGCCAAAAACCCAAGTGCACAAGAGATATTTTAGGGTGTTAATGGTCCAAGGAATAAATACTCTAGTACTTTCACACATAAATCCAATTGGTTGAGTTGAGCTGTTGCACTTTTTAAAGTTCCCAACGATAGACACCTAAGTTATGTGTATGAGGAGGTTACCAAACTTTGAAAAAATAGGAACCAAGTGAAGACACACAACATGATTATGTAAAATAAAAAAAAGTGAATATTCACAATATGATCATGCACAAGAGGACCAAAAGAGGAAAATCAAGCACTAGAGGGCTAGTACAAGGGAATTGTATGGGGTAGGATAGGCCAAGGCAAGATGAAGCACAGGTAGTCAACCAAGATAGATAAGTGCACTTTAAATAGAATGAAACCAAGAAGAGAAGATGTAACTAAGGAGGTTGAATCATGTGTATATGAGGTGATACACATAGGTTAACATATCGAAGGTGAATGTCAAGCTAAGTGAACTAAGCATAGAAGGAGAATCATCAATGATAGCTGACATCCACCCATATTTGAGTAGGAAGTAATCATTTGAACCATAGGTAAATTTACTAAAATAACATTAGGAGAATTTAATAAGGTGATGATGGAGGCACAAAGATACACATTAAATAATTTTGTGATAGAGGATCTTCATATATTTTTTATAATTTTGTGGAGTTCAAGAAATATAGATGTCACCACACCATTAATTTACTTACATTAAAGATGGTAGATGGAAGTAGGGTATATAAGATCACATGGTAGATATGTTTCCATTAAAAAAATTGGGTAAACTTGAGATGTTAAAAAAACTAGAGTGAACTATAAAAACAAAGAGTTGAAGCACATAAAAGCTACTAGAGCAAGAATTTGAGCACCCTCAGGGAACTAAAGTGAATGATTGTGAAGCTAGATAAATTATGCTCACATTGAGATTGGTATAAAGAGGTGGGGAAAGAGATTTTTTTAGGAACCAGATGAAAAAAAGGTGAGTTACCACTAAAAATATCATTAATAAACTATGAATCTTGAAGCTAAAGGTATAATCATAGGTATTATGACTATAAAGAACCAAGAACCATTTAAGGCTTCAATAAACCTAACCTACTATACTTAAATACTAGTAGGTTTAGGATGGGAAAGAAGTATAAGGGATTGAGTCTATAATAATAAATCTCAAAGTGAGTGCATGTAGTAGTGGAAGTAATCCTTGCAAGAATAGTAGTGTCACTAGTATAAGGATTCAACATCATGCAAGTCAACACCAAGGCACTAGCAAAGATGTATTATTAAGTGATGCAATTTCCCTTAGAAGTATTAATAGGGGAAAATTGGCATTCCTTTGCACACACTTTCCAATTGAAGGAGTAAATCCATCATACTTATATCCATGTGTAAGACCTAGTGGTTGATTAGATGGTTTATATAGGAAACAAGACAAAATAGGGCATAACATTATTTGATGTCTCCATTTGAGATAGATTGATAACTTTTGATGTAACTTAGCTATACAAGTTGCCATGATTTAGAAATCTATTGTAACTCATTCAATTCCCTCTATCACATGTCTATTGTTACTACATATAATTTGTATGGAGGAGCATGAGGATATCAACCTACCTCATAATAAGGATAACTAGGCTTCCAAGCATTAGAAAAGATATCCATGAGATGATGAGTGATGACAAAGAGGTGGATTATGTGGTAAATATCTTAATTTATTAGAAGGGGGATTCACATTCCCAATTAAATATTATAAGGACCCTATCATGATGGTGGCATCTTGCCTTGTGAACTATAAAATTTTACCCAATGGTCGATGGTCTGATGTCATAAAAACTTACCTCTACATCACATACCATATGGCATAGGGCATGAAGTTCAACATTTTAAATTTTTTGGTAGAGGAGCTTGTGAAGAATTTACTAGAATGCCACATGACTAAGGGGACCTCTAAGTGGGAGTCCATTCTAATTCTAATGGTCATGGAAGAAATTAGGATTTTGGATGGGGATGAGGATAATCTCTAGTTTTTTTCAAAACATAATAACTCCCCAATATAATGACTTCACATGCCCTAGTTCA
Organism: Torreya grandis; assembly: GCA_037957365.1. Classification (NCBI taxonomy): domain Eukaryota; kingdom Viridiplantae; phylum Streptophyta; class Pinopsida; order Cupressales; family Taxaceae; genus Torreya; species Torreya grandis. The sequence continues at coordinate 607,011 of JARHVA010002971.1, forward strand.
TTTAATGAAAAATATAAAACTTGCATGATGGAGTGGTGTAAGAAGTATATAGAGGCATTTGGACTCAAGTGGTGAATCCCCCATGATATCCCCAAGAGCATGTATGGGATGATAATCTTTGCCTTTATACATCATTTTTACATAGTCCACCTGGCACTGATCAATGGTAATAAGTTTAGATAATTAAAGCTCCCATATGATTTTTTATCCAATTATTTCAAGGATGTACTTATAAGGATCCCCAATATGAAATAATTAGATATCCTAGTGAGGGAGATAGCCATGGAAAGGAACAAGTTGTGATGCCAGTTCATGTGCCTAGATGGAAAAGTCATAAGGGATGAATAGGATGAGTCAGATCACACTAACATATACCCTATTCAATAAATAACCATACTTGAGCACACTCATAGACTATAAGATGAGTTAAATCCAAGGAGAAAGGGACCTAATGTTGAATAGACTGATGACCCTCTCATCAGGATCAATAGATGAAGGAATGTCAGTGCCAACAAAAAAGAAGTCTCCCAAGAAGAAGAAAGGGGAGGCACTTGAATAAATAAAGAAGCACATGAAGTTTAAAATAACCTTTGATGATGAAGCATCTCTAATTACCCTAACAAATAAGCATGTGAAATTCACACCAAAGACTTCTCTTATCTCAAAGGAGAAGTAAAAGAAGTCAAAGTTTCTATTTTCAATGTCCACCATCACTGTAGTGGATATATAAGCATAGGAAGATTTGGGGAAGGGGGTGTATATTTTAATTGAGCAGGACTCATTATCTAGTGAGGAAACTTCCCCACCACCCGAAAGTGAAGAGGTGAGGTAAGAACAAGCTTAAAGGAAGCTTGGCCTCAATGACATGGACATTAACAAGGTGTGGGAGCTATATAAGAGGAAATAAGAAATGAGGAGGGTCATAATGATAGAGGAAGTAAGTGAGAGAGTTGAGGCAAAAAGAAAGCACACAATTGAAAGAGAAATAGAGGAAGATCCTAGTGTGAAGTACATGTGTCTCTCCAAGGTAGCACTGATGTTGTGCTTAGATAAATAAGACCATCAAGAACACCAACCAAAGAATTCATAACATAGCCTCCATAAGATAAAGAGGAGTTGAGGCACAAATGGGAGAAGATGGGCCTTGATCAAGATCATATTAAAGTGGCAGTATAGTTTCATCTCAAAATAGAGGACATGAGGGCAAAGTGCATGACCTAAGTGTATATTGAAAAAGTTGAGGCTGAGGAGATAAGGGCCAAGGAGGAGAAAGCACCCATGATTGTGAAAAAGAGAAAGGTAGAATTAAAAAAGGGTTAGAAGGACAAATCCAATAAAGAGAAAGAATAGGAAAGGTTTACCATAGGCATGAAACCCATAAAATCCAAAGCAATAGAGGCACTTAGTACCCACACCAACCTAATAAACAAATATGTATAATATGTGTGTCTTAGTGCTAGAATGGTGCTTAGAGACAAAGAAGGTAATGTTGGTTCCTCAAAAGAACATATAGAGAGGGAATGGAAAAAGTAGGATAGCATCGAAAAGGAACCTATGAAGTATCACACCAAGGAGCCACAAGAATAAAATGTAAATGAAGGGTATAAGTCAAAAGAATAAGAACCCCTATAGGAAATATAAGAATGAAAAGGCACCAAATAAGGGATCAATGCCAATGAAGAGGAGTGAGATTAGATAGAACTAGCCATCAAGAAAGAGGAGTTTGATCTAAGCTATAGGGAGAAGGCATAGAAGAGATATACCTAAGATGAAAATTTATACATGTTGGAATACATACCCTCTAGAGATGTAACAACATTGACATGCCATCAAATGTCCTTTGTACTTGCTTGCTACATGGATAAGCCTCACATCGAAATGTTAGTGAAAATAATATGGAGCACCAAAAATTTAGAAGATGGGCATGACTACCAACTTGTCAACCCCTAGGATATGAACCTAGTAAGGTCAACTAATGCCCTCTTTAAAATGACATTTAAGATGGCACATAAGAAGATTTTCAATGATGTTTTCACCACAAAATGGAAAGATATAACACTTAAGGTAGAGGGAGAAGTTAACACCATAAATATCAAACTCTAGCTATTGACTTAACACATAGAAGAGGTAGAGACATCCCTTTTGGATGGTGTTGACACTTTTAATATTTCAAAAGTGGGTATGGTATGCATGATAGTATAAAAATGTTCCATCAAATGAAGCTAACATAGGAAGATGAAGAAGAACCTTATGATGTCATAAAAAAAGAGCTCAAAAAAAAGCTTGATGAGGTAGATGACGTATTTACAAGGTTAGAGGAGCATTCAAATGATGATGATGTAATATTTTATAACTTCTTTACCTAGGCATTAGTTATTGATGTGTGCCTCCAAAAATAAAAAGTGGAAAAAATTTCATTTATGAAGTAAGCATTCATTATCAGTAGGGTTGAGTGCATGTAAATAATGGCATAGGTTAACACTTTGATTGCCTAACTAAAGACCTATAATAGCTCTTATGTGTCTTTCAGATAAAGGTGAGTGAGAAAGGAGCCATCTTAGATGGTGGGGTGTGAAAAGTGAATGAAAGGCTAGAGGCCTTCAAGAAATAACTAGACAAAATTGATGTGTTCATGATCAAGGCTACCTTTATAGAGATTGATAATACCATTTAAGAAATCAAGCTCATAATATAGGGATTCCAAGACTTCAAGGCAAAACTACAGTAGAGCATGCCCAAATTATGCATAACTAAGGCATTATAATCATAGTTCGAGGGTAGGATAACATTTTTGTATGGGGTAATGTTGAACCCTTTTTTGTGCTAAGTAGTGGATCTACACTAACTCAATAAAAACCTAGGCATGAAGCAAGCATAGGGATGATTTATATTTTGTCTTCTAGTACCACCAATTGGTAGGCAGATAACAACTCTCTTTTTAAACTAAGCATCATCAAAAAGTGGGTGCATGAGATAGTTATGGGCCATTAAAGACAAGCAACTCCTTTTGAATCAAGTAGCATCAGGAAGTGGGTCCATGAGATAATGATTTCACACAAAGATATTGTAGTGGAGGTTCTAGGATGTGTACCTCTAGTGCTATCTCAATTATCGACGTGCTCCCTTTGCCATGATCCTAGGATGCCCTAAAGCCTATAAAAAGAATTCAAATTTAGTTGAATAAAAAAATAAGGATGAACTAATTATCAAAGCTCTAGTGAAATGATGTTGGATAGTTGCATTTAGAAATAGGATTTAAGATAAGATGATTTTTGATGGTCCCCTTTATAATGCCCAAGATTGCCTCTGAGCTTAGGACTTAACAGTGTATGCTCAACCTTTACTTAGTTTATATGATCTATGCATGTATGGTAGTTTAATGTATTTAATGAATACTACTTTGTGTAAAAGGTTAATGGACTAAATTTTATAAGTCTTTGAATTTTTATTGATTGCATGCTTTATTCTATTAAATGTGTGGTTGAGTTCTCATAAGTTTATAACTTGGATCATTCATGGTGGGTATATATCTAGTAATGAATCTTTCACCCATGATAAGAAATATCTAAGTGTGGTTGAGAACCTATGCACTAAATGATACCTATGCCTAAGTACACGACCATGCCTAAGTCCCTTAACTTGACACCTAGTTGGCCCTTAAGTGCCTGAATGCCATTGAACCCATGAGACCCAAGGATTGAACCCATGAATGCACAACTAGAATTGCATGAACCTAATCCCCAAAAGAATAGAGTTGCACCAAGGCACAAATAGCCCAACAACAACCCTAGTCCCTTCTCTATTACACTTTGAGTAAGAATATAAGGCTTGCACCTTATGTATATTGATGATAGTGTAGTTGAGTGATAAATTTTAAGTGTTATAGGACTAGTTAGGTCCTTCACCCCATTTAAACTAGCCTAAAACTGACCTAAATATTTAGGTAAGTGCATGACTAGGCCCATGACCAAAAATGCTAATTTTATACAACATACATCTAGTCATCACTACACAATTTTTCATTGAAAATAGTTACTAAAATAGATGAATTAGGTGTAAGTCTAAGAATAGTAATTCTTGAAAATAATGGAACAATTTAATTGCTTTGATTTATGTTGGAATAACCTATAATCAAATAGGGTGGTCCCAAGATAGAATGTATAACTATATGGTGAGTATTAGATATTGTAAAGGGAATTACTTTGATAGTAGAAACATAGTTATTGATAACACACCCTATGACATCATCATAATTATATGGTAAACTTCAATATCCAACTTAATTATTTTGGGTGTGATGATCTTGATTATGATTAGGCTGGTTCTAATTTTAGCCTTGCCCTTTCTTTTGATAATGACCTTATCCTTGGCTTTGATTTTGGCCATAATCTTGATACCAATTATTTCTTTGTTATTGTTGTGTTTGGTAAATGGGTTATTTTATATTCCAATCTCTTGGTTAGTGTTGGGTGATCTTTTCTCCAAGTTTATTTTCCTATTTTAAATAAAATATTCAATTAGATGCCTCAATTACATTAATCTATGGATTGAATGACTGACCATGTGATGTTATTCATAATACCCATTATCATGATATCATGAGAGCTTAGGTTGACCCTCTAGAAAAGGTTTTAGAATATGTCAAAAAATCATATTAGTTACCATCAAATTTTGGAATATTGAGATAATGGGCTCCTCACGGTCACTAAAATATCTATCTTTGCAATATCCTCAGCACAAAGGATCTCTTTACAATGTGAGATGAGGGTTAGGTGGGTTATTTAGGTAGGTAATGACTGCACTATTTATATATGTTGTGCTTATGTGACCCCATTGCTTACCATGTTTTATTTTTTATAAAGGTCTTCATATTTTTCGTTACATGGTCTTGAACTCACACTTAATTTTAGTCTGGGACTTGGTTTTGGTTTGGCACTTGGGCTTGAGAGTATATATTTAAAAGACATTTATCAATTAGTGATTTTTTAATTTGTATTCCCTTGTCAATTATTTATTAAAATGTGTTTTCATAATGAAGTCTCTAATTATGTGAAAATTCAATATTTAGGTTTTATGTAAAAATACCAGCTAACTATTTATCCATAAAGTAATGCAAAATATGACTAGTTAGGGATTTCCACCTTAGTAAATATGTTGAGAATATTTCTCCTTCTTGCTAATTATATTACACAAATATACTACTATTAGCTCATGATTCATATACTCTAAGATGTTGGGAGCATTTTTTGATGAAGAGAAGGTATTTTGTTGTGTTTGATGGCCTTGACTGAATACGTAGGATGGTTCCTCTTTACGTGGTTATGTTAAGGATATTCACCATATAACTTTAATTTTGAGTTTGATGAGGGATTTTCTATCAGTTAAGATTTGGATTGTAATAGGCAATCCATTTTTGGTTTAGAGAAAAATGCTATTACAAATTGTAAGGGATCTATTATTGCTAATTGTAAGGGATCTATTGTTGGCTTAAAATAATTAGTTTTTAGTTTTGATGAAATCAATATTAGTTCAAAATAAGTCATTATTTTTACAATTTAGAAGAAGTAGGTAATGTGTGTTTAGAACTTCCAAATAATTATTATGGTGGTAGATTGTTGGCAACTTGTTTTTGAAAATTGTTGGACATGTATTGCATAATATTATGCACTTGTGCATTGATTGGCACTTATTTCACATTGGAAATGATCTCTTAGTGGTTGAAAAAGGTATTTTGTATGTCAAGTGAAAATTATTGCATAGCATTCATTAGAATGGACTATTTAGTTAGATCTAATGGGTCTTCATTAGATGTAGTAATGTCTATAGGTTATTTTTATTACTCGAGTAATTTATTTTACTCTATAAAAGTGGTATTTTTTAATGATGTTGTTTCTAAATTAGAAGTTAAATCAGATACTATTTGATAAACATATCATTGGATAATTTGTTGTATTGTGGAAGTAATGATTTGATCATGTTAGGATGGGTAAAAAAGTTATCCCTTTCATTTACTAGATGATGCAATGGTTGGTTTTATATTTTGAATAAGGGGATAACTTTGGGTAACAAATAATTATTGAGGTAATTATTCTATGTGAACAATATTATTTAATTAGTTTATGGGGAAGCTAGGTGGGAACTTGGATCTAGATTCTAATAGTCTTAGAATTTGTTCATCCTTATCTTATATGGTTTATTATTTGAATTAACCTTGAATAGTTACAAAATTTAGAAGGAGGTCTTCAAACACTAGATGGTGGTCCTCGCTATCCTTGTTGTATTTAAAATTTTATAGGTATATCAAGTGATCATATAATTATTCATCAAAACTAGGGTCATAATAAGCCCCACTATGCATGTACGTAGGCATGTCTCAATTGGATTTTGAATTATATAATGGTTTGGTCCTTGGTAGGTTTTTGACATCATTTGTTTGAAATTTGTAACAAGATCAAATGGTTTGAAATATATAATTGTTTTGGCATGAGAAAATTAAATTTTAAATATTAAATGAAACTAGAATAATAATGAATGGTATTTGGAGATTGAAATTGATTAAAAGGGTGCTACCTTGGTTGATATTTGATCCTAACTTTAAATTAAATCATAAACAAGACCAAATGGTTTGGAATTTAAATATTCAATTTAGCATAAGAAAATAAAAGTCTAAATTATAAATGTAATGGGTATCATAATGGTACCAAATGAGATAAAGGATTTTATTTCAAATGGTAGGTATAACATTATGAAATGGCTAAGGATGGTTTGAAATAGTTGGGTATCATAACATATTAGTGTGTAAATGTGCAAGGATGTGTTTTGATTTTATAACTTGGTATATTTATTTGGAAGGTGGTTATGAACTCAACACTGGTTTCAACAAAGCAATCAATCAATCATGAATATAACATAGAAATTGACATGGTTTTATGGCATGTCATTGAGTCATTTTGATATACTTGCCTTTGAGAGGATAAAATTGAAGGGTTAATTAAATAAATTATTTTAATTATTAGTAGGTTTTTAAGCCCACCTTATCTCAAAAGTTTGTACTAAAAGGTGATATTTGGGGATGGATACATTTTCACGCATGCATTAATGATAATTTCATGTAAAACATGGTTTTTATTCTAAGTTTTCAATTGAAAAACTATATGGTCTTGATGCACTTTATGATATGTGGGTGCTTTAGAATAATCCATTAATGGGATGAAATATTTTATGGGTCATTAACCAAAGGGTCTAGTGTATTTATGACCACTTCAATCATAAGGGTCTCATTGAAGTTATATTGGTGTAATGAGGATCTGATGAACCATCAACTAAGATAACATTGGTGCAACCCCAATTCATATATCCTGTTAGATAATGGGTTTCATACAATGATAAGATATAACTTCCTAGGTCAACACAACCATAAATACTAGTGAGAAGGCTATGAAATCCACCCCATGAAGTCAAAAAATAAAAATGAAAAAAATCACTTCATTTATAATTCTCAATACCCTAAGATATGCAAGAGAAGAGATTACATTGAAATAAGTTTTTAGGTAGACAAACAAGTAAATTTATATGTTTCTTGTCACCCCAAATCTATAAAGGGGGAAAGGGGAGAGAATATTCACAATAGTTTTCACAAATAAGAATGTAAAAAACAAATAACTTAAGCTAAAAATAAAATGCATGCGCTCTTAGGGGCCAAGTCAAAAGTGATAATTTGTTTGTTAAACACAAAATAGAAAACATGATTTAAGTTTATCTTTTTTAGTTTTAAAATAAATTTAAAAATATGTAAAAACATGAAACAAATATATTAGGTATTTAAATAATATTTATTCCCACCCAATTAAATTGATTTTAATAGTTTTAAGGTCTCAAGAAATTCCACATAGGTCAACTTTTTTGAATAGTAGGGTGAGTTCACTATTGAATAGGGTGAGTTCACTGATCTACATATGGTCAAAAATAAAGCTTTAGAAAATTCATCAATTAGGAGGATGAATTCACTATTTCATGGGATGAGTTAACTATTTTCATTAAATACTACTAAAAATCATAGTTTATATTTTTAATAATTTCACTGTTTGTCTGTCAACCTCACCGATTACAAGTCAAGTTCATTGATTCATACTTCAAGTTCACTATTTTTATAAAACACAAGGAAATATAGAGAAATGAATTCACCATTTGTCTATCTACCTTGTTGATATTCAAGTTGAGTTCTCCATTTAGCAGGATGAGTTTTTTTGTCATATTAAGACATATAGATAAGATAGGGAATGGTAAAAATTAATTTTTTCAATCCATAGGTTGACTTCACTTATTGCGTTATTGACGTTGCTGATCTATATAACTTATTAAATAGTTATATAAACATTAAATATATGAAAATGAGAGCAAAAATAGAAAAAATAATACCAAATAGCAATTAAATTAGATAATTAAAATACTAGGATGTTTTCCAAGGAGTTTCATGTGGTGCACTACCCCACTAGTCATGTAAAATGTGAAATAGGATTGAAAAATAGTTTAATCCAATTTTTGTGGATAAATTCAATTAAAAAAATTAAGAAAAAACATATTAATCTTAATACCTTTGTTGGGTAATGTCAATGAATTGAAAAAATAATAAGAAGCATAAAAATATAATTATATCTTCCTCATGTAACTTCTCTTCAAGGGTGGTCTACAAGGATGATTGTGACTGAATTGGAGTTTAAAATATTTAGAAATCTGGTTGGGAAAGTGATTCCAACATCTACTCATGTGTCAATTTTTATTGGATTTGTGAATTAAAATGGAATAAATATTTGAAGCTTTAAAATAAATTCTACTTTATATCTTTGCACTAAAAATCTTGTTAATTGTCCATGGTGGCTCTTGCATTTATAGGCTATGAAAATCAATTATGGCCTTTGGACCAACAATGAGATCAGTAATCACATATGATTTCAATTTTAGAGGGATGAGAAATTAATATTTTGGAAAGATGGAGAATTAATAAGTCATGGGTTTCCTTAGTTAAAATATTTATCTCCATAAAAACTTAGTACATGACAACCTTTTGATGATGTCATGGCCCATATATTTAAATTTCCATTTTAAAAAATTATATATTCAGTAATTTGTTATGTATTGTTCACTTAATATTTTTATTAGATTTACTTAGCTAAGTGATTCTAATTAGGAGTTTTAAAATTCTTATAATTTTATTGTTGCCTTAATTAAAATATTTATCTCCATAAAAACTTAGTACATGACAACCTTTTGATGATGTCATGGCCCATATATTTAAATTTCCATTTTAAAGAATTATATATTCATTAATTTGTTACGTATTGTTCACTTAATAATTTTATTGGATTTACTTAGCTAAGTGATTCTAATTAGGAGTTTTACAATTATTATAATTTGATAAGTTTCTTTGTACTATTGGTTAGAAATGTCAATTTGATAGGTCGCAATTTGACTAGAGATGAATTAGAAAAAGGTAATAATTGAGTATAGGATAATTTCTCAATTAAATACATATTGAAAATATTATTAAATTTCACATGATGTTTATAGATAAATTAGAGATTTTTGGTAGTTTTTGGTCTACTTTGTGAATTATTGTGAGAAGTTGTTAAGACTTATAATTTTAACATGACAATGGTGAGAATTAGATGTCTACAATAATAACCTAAAGTTGACTTCTTGTCATTAAGATATTCTCCGAATTATGAATATTTGTATCCAATGATACATAAATACCTTGATGATATAAAATTAATACTATTATTATAATTACCTCTTACATATTCAAAAATTCTCTTCATTGCTTACAAATACTTGAGTGATGGTTTGCTCATAAATATAGAAACTAGGAAAACTCCATAAATGATATTACGTCATTTCATAGTGAGATAAATTAAACCTCCTAACATACTTACTTATAAAATTATTTTCATTATCTAAAGGAATTCTATCCCCCCTAATAATATTTCCTCCACTTACAACTGGAGTGTTTGTCGACTTCACATCTTGAATATTATAATTATTTTACACGTCTTAGGAATACTTGACTTAAAAAATGAATAATTACACTTTATTTTGATGGAATTACATGCCAAGAAAGTATTTCATAAGTAAAATATCAATAATATCAAATTATTATTTCATAAATTCCTTGAAGCTATTCAACATATTCATAGAGTTACCTATGAAGATCGAGTCATCTACATAGAGATAGACATATAAAATGTAAGAACTAATTATTTGTATTCAAAGAGTGGTTCATTTTGATTTATTACAAAAACTTAATCCAATAACCATATATATACTATTTATTAACAAGATCTTGGAGCTTGCTTCAGTCCATAAATAGCCTTCTTCAACTTATATACCTAAAATTCTTTATCCTTTGCCTAAAAACCTTGTGGCTTCCACACATATTTATTTTTCAATCACTTCATGTAATAATTCAATTTTAAAACCCATTTTATGGATTTTACATCCTTTATAATAATATATAGTAATTATTAGTCTTATGGTATCTTTATATGCCATAAGTGCACAGGTTTCATCATAGTCAACCCATATATTAGTGTAAATCTTTTTTGTAACTAGTCTAGATTTTAACTTGTCAAATGTTCCATTAATATTAATTCTGGTATTTTAGACTCACTTTGTTTAAATAAAAAAATTATTATATGTAAGATGAAATAATATCCATGTATCATTCTTCTCAATTTAATCCATCTCTAATTTTATATCATCAATCCATTCTTTATTTTGACTAGATCCCACATAACTTCTAGGTTCACTAGCCACAAATGACAATGTAAACATAATATTTTCATCATAAGAATCATAAAAAAAATTCATTCCTTATGTTTAATAATTTTGATAATTATATTATAATTATGATCCAATATTTTATTAGCTATATGTGGATTCAACAATTGTTTGTGCTTTCTTGGAGTTGGTGGAGATGGATGCCTTGTTTCTTAGGAAAATTTGGCATTATTTCTTATTGAACTAGAAAAATGCAAAGGAATTTATAATCCTTTAAAATAAAATTAAAAAGTATTTGACCCTTCACTTATGACCTATATATATATATATATATATATATATATATATATATATATATATATATATATATATATATATACATTATTAGTATCAACATACATTTATTTAAAAAAATAATAATAATCCCTAGAAATAATTATCAATTTACTAGTAAGATTATAAATATTTTATGTTTTGGTTTCATCACTATATCCTATTAAATTGTGATCAATAATCTTAGGATTTAGATTCAAGAAAAAATAAACGTCCTTTATTTCACCCTTAATTTGAATTTTGATTATTTTTATGTTGTTATTTCGCTAAACTTGTGTGGAATTTCCATCTCTCAATTGCATTTGGATTTTGAAGGTATCACCTAACTTTTTGAAACCATATTTATGATTTAACATGTTATTTTAGTAACCTCAATCAAGAAACCACCACTTATTTTATTCATTAATTCCCGCATTTCATGTGAGATAATATTATGAGTTGGTTTGAACATTAGTTTTCTCATCTTAAAAATATTTATTTTCACTCTCTTAATTATCTTGAATCTTAATTGTTTGTTCCTACAATCTTTTAACATGTGTCCTAGTTTTTCTCATAGTAATTAAAAGTTCTTACTCTTAACTATGAAGTTAGATTAAGATTTTTCCTTTGAACTTGAGTTTTTATAACTCCTTTGATTATTATTTTTATTTTTCTCTTTGGTATTTAGAAACTTTCCATTGGTTTCAAGTGTTTTTTCTTGATTTACTATGTATAGTCTCATCTTATCCTTATGGGATAAGAGAAATATCACTAACTCATCAACTCTTATAGTGTTAATGTCTCTTAAATATTTAAGAGTGATCACAATATATAACCATATTTGACTTAAATATATTAAAAATACTTAATATAACACTATATTGGATATTTTCTTCATAACTCATTCTATTCACCAAATCATTTACCCTTATGCAATACTCTCCAACTCCTTCATAATTTGAAATTGTTAAATTATAAAAATTCATTTTAAGGGCTTGTATTTTATTTATGTTACATTAATTTATCCTTTATATAAAATTTATAAGGTATTCCATGACTCATGGTCATTATTTCATCATGCAATTCTTGGATAAATGCTCGGTTCTATGGTATTCTGATGATAAAAGAAAGTTTGTGCATCTTCCTTTTCTTCATTCTTTTTTGTTATTTTATTATCTTGTGTCAAGGTTTTTCATTATTAAAGTTGTGTGTACACATAGATAATATTATCCAAAAATACTTTACATAAAATACTTATTTTCAATTTATCTCTTCAATATTTAAAATTTATGCATTTGAAGATGGGAATATTCATAGAAGCAAAAGTCACATAAGCCATGAAAACCCTAATAATTGATTAAAACCCTTATGAAATTTTTTTAAACATAGATATAATACCTAATTAATTTTTTAATGTATCGAGGGAGTGAAAATAATCTTTTAATTAATCTAAATTTGAAGATATGTATCAACCAAACTATCCCAAAATTAGTAGTTGTTAAACTAGTTGTGTTGTAAATGCGATCGTTGACCAAAAATTGCACTAAATAACTTCAAAACCAAAAAAATATGGTTGATGGTATTAATTTGTGAATAGATATATAAAAAAATAGATCAAAAATATACAAAACTAATTTATAAAATTAACTATTATGCCATACTTTTGCACCCTTATTTATTAGTAAACATGGAAAAAAATAGACAATTAAAAGATAACTTGCATGACAAATTATGTAGAGAAAAAACATAAAGTAAAATATAAATTTATAAATTTAATTATCAAATAATTAATATATAATTATAATTATAAAATTAGACTCTAATAAAACTAAAATTTTACTAAAATAAATACTAAATATAACAAGATTGATTAAAGTTCAAGACAAGGTCAACATGCACAAAGTCATTCTCAACAAGTAGTCAAATCATGAAACCTTAAAAAATATGTAATAAAAATTTAATTATAAAATTGGAATTAAATTAAATAGGATTTAATTCAATTTAAATAACCTAAAAAATTCTCTCCACTTTTTAATAACTCATTTGAGCACTCAGACAATAAACTAGACTTAAGTGGTAGTTCTAGTTATTTCAAATAAATTTCTAGAAAGTGTATAATATTGACCAAAGAAATAATTTAGGACTTAAATTAATTAAATAAAATAAATATAACACTAATAATAAAGTTCCAAAATTCACATCATATTCAACACCTAGTCACACTTATATTTGTTTAGTAATTGTATATCCTAAGAAATTTCAAATATTTAATGTTTATGCTATTATGGTTACATTAATCCTAAATAGATAAAAAATATTATTAAACCCATTCATTTTATTGATATAAAAAAACCTATATTCATTATTTTTTTCTTATGGTTTCAAATTTATACCTTAAGGTTTTATTTTTAAGTTTGATTTTTTATTTTCCTTATTATTTTCAAGTCTGATGTATGATTTCCCCTTAGCCTATGTGTAAATATTTTAATATTTCCTATTTTTAACTAGGGTTTTATGTTTATTCTCTTATTATGGCTTCCTATATTAGTTTTTTTAAATTTTTTACTCATATTTAATTCAAAACCATTCTAATTTGAAAACGTTTAGAGGTTTTTGTTAGTCGTATTACTTAGATCAAAACCCTATTTTTGTTTCTAAACATTCTATATGGTTTTTATTGGTAATTATAATTTTATTATGTTTAGTAAATTAAAAATAAATTATTTTAAGGATAATAGGTAAAATAAAACATAAATAAATGAATTTTATGTGAAAGAAGGATTTGTGGAAGAATCTCAAGATAGGATGGAATTATTCAAATAAATCTTCCTTGGCCTTGGGAAGAGGTCTGTTTGCAAGTGATGAAATAAATCAATGTAGAAGTTAAATTATCCATAATCTAATCTTATAATTTATCTATTCTTATCCAATTTTACTAGGGAAAAATGGTGAGTCTCCATTTCTTCCTACTGATGTTATTGGAGGGGTCCATTATGGGCATGCAATCCAATAAAAGGGAGGAACCTCTTCATTAAGGACTAATATTTTTGTTGTCCTAAGGTGAAATACCAATCATATATCTCTTCAAAATAAATTTTAGACCCTAATATTATAAGTTATAAAAGGGATAGTATAGTGAATGAAACTCCCAACAAGGGAAAAACTAAAAAGGGGTCATGATCCAAGGTGTTAAGGATCATTATCTCACCTAATCATAATCCTAGGCCTAATAATATGGGTGATAGGAAGGGAAAATGTCCACCCTAATTAAAAGGGAAAGAAACTATGAAGATTGCTAAAAAGAGTCATAGGATTAAAATAAAATATTTCTAATAAGACTCAAGAGGTTATTGAGATTACATATTCGAATCTTTAGCTTCCTAAGGATGGTAACTAAGGCCAATATATAAATCATAAAACCATTAGTAAGGAGGAGGTTTTCAATTATTCTAAATATCCTCCAATGAATTACCATAATAAATAAAGTCAAGATGAGGCCCTTATTATGTCAAGATTCATTTTATCCCTTTTCCATCCTTAAAGTAGTTTTATTGATGAGTGCTACCAAAACATTCTTGATTGCTTATAAAAATACTTCCCGATATAGAGGAGTTGGTTGGGTAAGTTGTTCAAATGAGAAATATTCCAAGAAAGTCCTCGAGGAGGTGGGGGGGGGGGAGGTTTTTTGGGGGGGAATTATATTGGATCACCTAATGGGAGGCCTACCATAGAGGTAGGGTTTGTGGCATGGAATAAAAAAGTTTTCCACAAATAGGTGAATTTTTCCAAGCTCACATGTAGAGTGGAGAAGATGGAGGCTGCTTGTTCTCTCATCAATAAAAATGTTGAGAATTCCATCAAACTTAGATCTTCATCAATTATAAAATGTGTTAAAGACATTAACCAATTTAAAGATAGCTTGAATAATAGGAAATATAAACTATTGGTACCAACCCAAGGAGGATTATGTAATAATCCCAAAGGTCATAATATTTCCCTTTATTGTATGTTTAAAGATACTTTTGTACTCAATGATCATCTCTAAATAATGAAAAAAGGTTGGGAGGCTTCCATTTCTATGAAAAATGTGGTAGTCTCAAATGATTTCACAAATGTTTAATTTTATTTCTTCTTATTAGTCTAGTCCACTCTAGGGTAGTATTTCTAAATTTTTACATCTAGTTAGTAGCTATCAGGTATTTTGAGTGGTTTTCTAGTTATTTATAATTTAACCTTCATGGTAATATTTTATTTATTTTATTTTCTATCATTGTAAAAGTGTTAGGGATATATCAAAAACCCCTTTTTACCTAATATATAAAAAGGCCTAGAGAGTGAATGATGTATGTGTTTTCAAAATAATTTATGGGTTTCATTTATATATTGGGT
The DNA here is from genome assembly GCA_037957365.1 of Torreya grandis. NCBI lineage: Eukaryota > Viridiplantae > Streptophyta > Pinopsida > Cupressales > Taxaceae > Torreya > Torreya grandis. Next base: position 622,488 of record JARHVA010002971.1, read on the forward strand.
TTTATGAAAAAATTAATTTGGTTATAAAAATTACTCGTGGTTTTATTTAGTTTTTAACTTATTTATTCTAGACATTGAATGATGGCGATAATGGATATTCATAGTGTATATTTTTGAATTGAAATAGTCATTGATATAATTAACTATTATTGTGTTGAAATATGTAATATATTTCATAATCATGTAATGAAATGGGTAAAAATAATGTTGCAATAGTTAATTATACATATCATATAAATGTGGGATCCAAAAATAATTTCATATGTGCCTTGTTTGGTCTTGCCTCAATGTTGTTATAGCTACTATACCTATATTATAGAGGTCCACACTATGACTCTCTAAATAGGTAGGGTAACCCATCCTTTATTAAAAATTGAAGGTCATTATAGTTTTCCTCCTCATTCCCATCCCTCTCATGAAACCTCTTAATGAACTTTGTGTGCATGTTCAGTTAGAAGTGCCTAGGGTTTGTGATTGTGAATAAATTATAAACTAATTAATTACTATGAGGGAGTCCATATAGACATTATAAAATAAAAATATTCCAAATATTAAATCACTTGAGGATAATATTACATGTGTTAATAATATTGTGTATGCTAGTGTTGATAACCCATATTCTACCTCCCCATTTAATAATTTTGTGCCTCAAAAGCATCCATATCATATATAGGCCAAAAAATTGAATAAATATAGAATTAATTATTTAAACATATTTCATAAGTTAAAGAATCCATCAAGTGAAAATTTAATGGATATGATTCAAAACAAGTTGATCACATTCCCTCCTATGCATCCTCTAAGGAAATAAAAATAATATTGCTTTGCTCATAGAATAGATGGATATCATAGGATTAATTATTGAGATTTGAATATAAAAAGACAAATTATTATTCATAGTGGTTAATCTATAATAAATGCATCCATAAAACCATTACTAGATTCAAACACACCTTTTATATTTAATATTATATCTTTTAAGGAATAAGTGTGAAAATAACACAAGGAATAGTTACAAAAGCCACAATTAGAAAAGTAATAGTTAGAAAAGGAAATATTAAAATAAAAACAATTGGAAAAGTGAAGGTTGAATAATGAAAATTTGTAAAATGAATGGTTACAACAGGATAAGATATAAAAATATAAAATAGAAAGAGATAATTTTCAAAGAGAAGCACATGCTTAACAAAAAAATTCACTTATGAAAGAAGAAACTAAGAAATCAGATTTGATTAAGAAAGAGGTTCTTTATAAGGATTTTCAATATCAATATGTATCTGGAAATAATAATATTATAAGCATAGTTTCTAAGGAAACAAAAAATCCTTCCTCATTTATAGAACATCTATTTCTTAGATCTCACATAAATGGCATGAAATACACCAATGTTGAGATTAATACCTTTTATGAAATTATTATATGTAGTATGAAACTTATCCAATATCTTGGGTATGAAATTAACATTTTTCATAAGATCATTGAACCTAATAAATTCATCAACTCTATTTAATTTCTAGTAAATCTTGGATTAAAAAAATGTTTATTTAAATTTCATATTGATTCTAATTTGGTTCAATACAATGTGATATTAGGAAGATAATTAATGAAATAAATGGGGTAAACTTGATAAATATTTTGACTATGTATTATTTGAATTTAATAGTGAAAATATTTTTATTTCAAGAGATGGGACATATTCAAAGCAAGAAAATAAATTGTAAATCACTTCTTCAATTAGTGCTTAAACATTTTTATCTAATTATTTTAAAGTTAAAAATAATATTCAAGATAGTCATAAAAAGGAACATATTTGAAAACAACAAAGATAATAAAAATCAATGTTAAAATATGGTCATTCTATTTTACATATCCTACTACATAAGATGATTAGAGAGACACCTTCATGTTATAGTATGATGATGGAACAATATTTGATGACTATGATAGATAAGCCATACGACCTATAGATTATTTTATCATTCCAAATGGTTATTTGGTAGAAAATTTAGTAGATTATTATATATAAAGTAAATTAAATGTATGGTAAAATCCCAATGATGGTATCATTATTTAGTAATGTGTAAATCTCAAAAGACCAAAAAACTCAAAAAATACATATAAATCAAAATATTAAAAGGAAGGATAGTAAGTACTTTCTCTTGATTGTATTTAAGGGCAAGATAAGAAGTGATATAAGAGATAATAGGTAGGGATAAGTGAATATGGGAAGCTAGAATGTGGAAGCCATTATAGGGCCTGTCAAATGGATGACCCAGATATTAATGAAGAGATGACAATAGAGGGCATTTAATTGCTTAATATAGTTACGACCTCATCAGATTTAGAAGAGAAAAAGGCATGGTAAGTTTAAAGCTAAGGATTGGATAGATGAATATATCCTCCAACATAAGGTGAACTTATTTTTAATGAAAAAATCATTCTAATGTTGAATTTGATAAGGTCACATAAAAATTTAAGGGTGAAATTAGGATTGAAAAAATTGAAGAGGATTTGGAACTATAGAAGTCTATCCTTAAGTGGTTCATTAGGGAACACTATGCTTTGAAGGAATAGGTGAAAAACCTTTATAGGGAAAATAAGGAGATAAATGTAATTTAAAAAACTCTTGTATATGTAATTCAAGTGTCCACGAAGGACAATATTGAAACTATAGATTCTCTAAGGTTTATTCTAGGTGAAGTGAAGCAAAGTAGAGAGAGTGCTAAATGTAGTGAGTGAAACAAAAAGTTTGGGAAATAATCATAATTTTACCTAAGGTTAGACATGGATCTAGAGAGAATAACCAATAGTTTGTAAGAGGCCATTGGAGGCCAAGGGCCCTAGTTATTCTATTCATATTGTGTTGTCTTTTTTAATAGTTCTTATATTTTGTAATATCTAAGTTTTATATTAAAAGTTTATGATTATCTAGGATTTATGAGTCCTTGTATACTATTTATTATATGGGATAAATTCCCTAGTTCAAAAACTCCTATTTTACCCATAATAATTAAAATATTAAAAAATAAAAAACCATGACCTATGCACATGTTTAATTGTTTACATGATGTAGATACTAAAATCTAGTCTTTAGTACTTAAAATGACAATATTGACACACATTTAGCATGCATGATTGAGCACATAAAAAATGTCCCAATCCACCATTATCTCACACTTACATTCTATATTGTGAATTGATCCTTCTACTTTGTTATTATATAACTACAAGAACCTCATTTTCTATTTCAGCCAAATTCAACTACAATCCAATGATTATGATTCTATCTCATAACTTCAAAATTCCATATTTGATATCCATCTCCACAAGACTAGTGTGAAAACTCCCTATAGTATTATTTACTAGAAGTGGAATTTTTATACCCCATTCAACTATTATAAAACCCAATTAAGTTATCAAATCCTCTCTTAATAGTCTCTTCCTATGGAAAATCTCAATTCTAAATGGAATTTCAACTCCACCAAAAATGTTTTTAAAAGATTTGATTATTTGTATTCACATATCATCAAGCCAAAGAAATCACACTTATTATGGTGCATTATCTACTGAGGAATCCATATTATATCTTGATTAGTGCACCTTATTATGGGTCACTTGTTTTTCTCGATGTTCAAACATTTACAATCCTTAAAACATATTTTTGAGTTTTTTAAGCTCTCTCAATCTGCTTGGTAGTGGATTCACACCCTCTTCCAATCCTTCCATCTTGATATGTTTAACTAAAATATGGGGACTCGACCATGGTTCTTAAAACATTTTCATGAAGTTGGCATATTTTTTAAGCTAAAATTATCTTTCAATTATGGAAGAGTATAAATTATTCTACTTTTAATCAGGCATTGTTAGAGGCTTTACTTTTCACTACTAATAAGATTGATGTGTTATCTAATTTTATGCTACATATTCAAATTCAAGCATAAAAAGCATATTTAGAGCTCACCCATATTTAAAAAATTATAAATAATTGTGGAAGTTCCCCTTATTTAGTTATTAAAGTTTATTTTGACTCCCCTTATTGTTAGTCACCCCCAGAATAATGTAGGAATGAGTCATGTGGAAGGAACTAGTCATGTAAGTAGCATCATAGTGGTTTCCCCTTCTTTGGGTTCTCAATAATTTGGCCATGGAAGAAATAATGGTAGTGGTTATAATGGAGGTATTTATGGAGATGGAAAAGGGGGTAGTGTTGGAAAATTTGGGTGGTTTGTACCACTATAAGTAAATATATTACACTTGTCCCTTTTTATTTATCCTATCAAGATGGAAAATGCTAAAGATAAATATAAAGATAAGGAAGAAGATGGTTGGGTTTTATTAACTAGTGGTATAGACCCACCAAATTTTTGGGATGGGGAGGATGGGGTGACAATCTTAATAGTCCCCCACCTCATCCCCCTCCATCCTTCATCATTGTTCCTAATGTGGATTATGTTTCATGGATTTATTTTATATATATTTGAATTTGTTAACTTTTTAAGTTGATATCTTTTCAAATTTTATTAAGTTTTTGATGTAATATCTCAAATTTAATTGATGTGACTCTTGGATGTGAATTATGTAACTCACTTTTTGTATCATTAGTTTATGTACCTTATAAAAAATTTCAATATAATTCGACTATATTTTAAATCAAATAAATTTAATATGACTAAGTTTTGAATATACTATGGAAACCTCATGAACCTCATTAAAGGGAATCTCAAGAAATATATTATAAAGATGTTTCCACTCCTTGAAAAGGGAAGGGTTTTGTTGGTCACAAAAAATGGATACTTGGTGTGAATATATATAAATTATGATTATGAACATTGTTGGGTCTATCAGTTTTTATAATAAACATAATTTAAATTAGTATACAGTAGACTTATGACCTTAGGATGAATATTTCAAAGTAACAACTACGTGTCATTGAAGGGGTTAAAAAATTTACATAAGAGACTAATATTTATGACAAATATTTACCTAAGTCTTGAATATGACTTAGAAACCTCATGTGAATCATGAAATGAAATTTCAAAATATATTTATAGTGGGGGTCTTTATTCCTTTAAAAATAAAGGGCATGTTAGTCAAAACAAATGGATAATTTTTAGGGAAAACATTGTTTAGTTTTTAGTTGCTAGTTTTAATTTTGGACAAATATTTAGTCACGTAAGAGATTTTTTTTACTACTAGTAGAGATATAGAAACAAGTATCAACCCTACCACACAATATACTAATTCTTGATAGAACAAACATATGGAATAGTATTAAGAACTAAATTATATTCAAATCATGTAAAAATTTTACAATGAAATATCTCAATTAAAATTTCACATTACCTTACAAATATTTAATAATATTTTACAAGGAGATGGTTGTATAAGGGACAATGGTCCATCAACCAGCCTAAACTAACAACTAACTATCAAGTAATTTAATTAATAACATTAATTAATTAAATAATAACATTTATTTACTAATGAGGTATCTCTCTCAAGATGCATGTCCTATACAATAGCATATTGATACTATTAAATATAACATAACACATTGAGATCCAATAACCCTAAATAAACCCCTTGATCTAAAGGGGTATATAAGATGATCTATGACATATGACTATGAAGTCATCTAATAGTTTATAGATCACCTATAAATTTTCTCATTGTACATTATTGTACTAATAAATTGATGATGTTCCACACACAATCCCACTACCGAGTTGTGACATTAAAGATGAACATCCTGATGGGCATTTTCATCTCTTATGACCATTTTGTACCTATAATTTTGTATAAGCACAATCAAATTTTTCTCGACTACATCGACCCATACAAGGATTCACATAGAAACATGTTTTATGACTATTCAATACTATGTATGGCAGATACATCATAATGCCTAATGATGTTAACCTACTCCTTTGTTGACTTTTAAAATTAATGATAATTGATCAAAGGATATTATAGTATCTTCTACCCTATTAGGTGAGAGGTGAGAAGTCCCCACAATAAATAAACAAATATAAACAGCTTGGTCTACTCTTTAGCAAGGATATCAAATAATTGAAGACTAAACTAGACAAAAAATACCAAAATCCAATCCAAAAATATATACTATAAAAAAATGTTATCTTTGACTTAGAAACATACTCAAGATGGGTAGATCTATGTACAATATGAGAAGTAGTTAGGTACATATAGACCATATTTCTTAGCCACGTAGGATGCTTATTGGTATAATGATGTGTAATAATAATCAAAATAAATAGAGTAACCATAAGATGATCAACTAGAGTGATAAACTTAATGTGATTATGGCTTATTTCTATATTTAGAGGGTTACTTTTAAAAAGGGAACACATCAGCATAGAGGCCTATACCACCAAAATTATATAATTTTTTCTCTTTTCTACTATAATTGTAAGATGAGGAAGAGTTATTTGAGTAACCATGAGACTAATAATAATGCTTGTGCTTATGTTGAAGTTTATGATTGTAGGAATGTATTGAAGTCTTTAGATAATTTTTCTCAAAATGTTTTATTTTCTCATGTCTCTTTTATACTCTATGTTTCCCTACCTTTGTAAATTAAACATACAATATAGATTTAATTTTATCATTTATGAATTCTCACCCATGTTGAGTAATTGTAAAAACACTAATTTGGTCAAAAAACCATAAGTACTATGTCTTTTATTCCTCTTTCACATGAAGGTCTTAGTGATGATTAAAGTCCTTATTCTCACGGTCATTTTTAGTCTTTTGATCTTTCTTATGTCATATTTTTCTTATTTTTAACACCCCTAGTAGTCATGAGTCACCTTTTTCTAGTCACAGGGGTCCCTAGCTATCTTTCTTGGTTTTAGTTCTACTTTAAGCCTTAGGAAATTTGAGACATTTTTAGGATAGTAATGCCACATGGTTTTAGTGTCCAATTATGGCTCTAGTTTTTTATGGGATTTTTCTCTCGTGTTTGATACTTAACCCTTTTATGAGCCCTATTTTATGTTTGTTTATACCTCTTTTTTGACTTGTCAGCTAGAGAACAAGGTATTATATTCAAATCAAAGTTCATTCTATGTAAAGGCCCTCACAAGGAATTTTACATATATCACTTACTATTTTGTCACATAATTACATAAAATCAATCCATAGTATAGCTTAATACTCTACATACTACTCAATCATCACATCTAGATATTACATGCTTGATTAAAAAAAGGCTTAAGCAAAAGTCATTCTAGCATACCATGTAAGTTGATAGTGCATGTTCCCTAAGGGAGAAATATATGTGATATAAGACCCCTAGCATTGGGTTTAATGTAGTAAATGGCCAAGATAATAGGGGTTCTAATTTGTATGATCATAACATCGTATAACCCAATTTTTCTTTTCCTTTTTACATTTATTCTAACTATTATTTCATGTGTGCAGGAATTCATTAGGGTTTTGAAAGTTATTCAGTTAAAATAGTGACATAGGTGAGCCCTAAAATGACATAGAACCA